>JAJGRW010000929.1:539162-619375 GCA_025461045.1 Carex parvula | reverse complement strand
ACTATATGGATTTATATTGAAAATGCCAAATCTGGACAAATTGGCGCTCATTTCTTTCACCAAATTTAGGTCTGGAAGAGGGGACAAGGGGGTCTACACAAGTCGGTGGTTCTTCTCTGCTGTTGCCATCAGAGTTTACTGAACTTAATATGAAAAAAAAAATTTAATAAATTATATTTCATGTTCAAGAGTTGAATGAAGGATAAGGACCTTCAAAAAAAGCAAGAGTCCGATGAAAGTTCGAAAAATCATATGTTTCTTATATGGAATCGAAAAAATTTGAATCTTATTCTATGGAATCAAAAAATTCATTTGTTTCTTCTATTCTGAAATTTTTTTACAGGATCGGTTATCTATTTAGCCGATTTTGAATGTTAACTGTCAGCATCGGTTAATAAAAAAAACCGTTCAGGATACTTGACAATCAAGATCGGTGTGTTTTTTTACCGATCTTGTTTATTAGCTGGATCGGTGTATAGGTAAACCGATCCTGATACACATTATCTACATCGGTTAAACCTGTAACCGATGTTAATACTTAACAATCACGAGCGGTTATCGTGTTTGCCCGATCCCAAAGGTATTAGCGTCAGTGTTTTATTTTAACCGATCCTGATGAGGCCATACTGTTTGCACATTTTCCACTAGTGGTGTTAAAAAGAATACTAAATACTTTCAGATATATGTTGCATTTCAAGCAAGCAAAACAATATCATATTAAGTATGTTCAAGAGATTCTTGTGGAATATTTTATAAACTGACCTTCCTTAAGAAAAAAAATCAAACAAAATATCCTCTCCAATTTTTTTGACAAAATGCCCGTGGGCACCAAAGTTTCATTCCCTCCCCCCTCCTCTCTCTCTTTCTCTCTCTCTCTCTCCATATCACTCTTGCTTTTTCATTTAATTTAAGAATATTGCTTTATTTTCAGCAGCAGCGCCTAATGAATGTCTCAAAAGTTTCTCAACATTGTTATATTGCATATAACTTAGTATAAAATATTTTTATTCTCTAACAACATGTACCATTCTGTTACATGTTCCTTAACGATGTTTTTCGGATAATCGTCAAACAACTTAGTTTTCTGTAGAATCTTATTTATCTTATGAGAGAATGAAAGAAGATTAGAGGAAGGAACAGAAAATTGAGAAAAAAAGGAGAATTAATGAAAAAAAAAGTAATTGTTTTGTATTCAACCTAAACACCTCCAATTTTCCATCAATCGATCTCGAATCTGTAGTTTCATGGTTGTAAAACCTTTAAAAGCAAGAATCAAAGAGCTCAAAGGCAATTAGGCGAGCCATTAGTGGCGAGCAGGGGCGAACTCACATACAGTCAGGCAGTTGCCTCTTCTGGATTTTGAAATTTAGTGGAAAAATACAGGTCTGGTACCAATTTGCTCTTTCCTGAAAATTGTTGTCTCTCTCTGAAACTAGAAAGCCCGCTAGACCAGTCCAAAAACACTGTTAATAAGAAACTTTGTTGTTATTATAGAAATTTTATAGAAATTTACGGGTCCAGACCAAATTTATTATTTTTTAATATGTAAAATGATATTATTTTATTGTTTTTTTATTATAAGAGTATACTATTTTTATTGTTTCTTATTATGTTGATTGTTTTTTAATATGTAAAATGATATTATTTTGTTGTTTTTTATTGTAAGAGTATACTATTTTTATTGTTTCTTATTATGTTAATTGTTTTTTATCTAATACCCAATTAGTTAATGAGTTTGAATCTAATAAGCTATTTTAATCCGATTTATGTCTCTATCTGACAGAAATTCAGTGTCCGCCCTTAGTGGCGAGGATAAAGAATAAATGATACGAGATTACCTATTTGCTATTTGAAGATGATGGCGAGAATAAAGAACAAATGCCACGAGATCTTGTCAACTCCGGTGAGTAGGCGATCGATGGAGCAGCGCCGGCAGAAGATTTTGAGCTGGACAAATCTTGAGGGTCACCTTGTAGAACCGTAGTGATTTCATCAAGTGGGTCACTGAATTCCTCTAGAAGATATTATGTTGTTGGAAGTGACAAATCATGATTTTAAGCATCAGCCTGTGATTTTTGCTTGTTTGTAGGAGAAGAGGCACCAAGACCTTGTTAATTAATTGTCAGAAAACTGATGCAAAGTCTAAATAACAGAATTCCAAATTTTTTACCTATGGCAGGTCTGTTATTAGAAATTCAAAACCTACACCTGTTTTTGCATGCATTTTGTGAGGCTACAATGTTATGCATAGCACACTTGGGTCCATAATACGGATTCATATCTCTGTATTTAAAGTCTAAACAGTAGATCTGTACCGCTCAATATGATATTTATATAAATATATGCTTAGATTCTAAATTTTATATATTTTTAGAATTTTTGTACTATTTTTTTGAAATAGGTACAAAATCACTTGATCTAAAGATTTCGGGCTATTCAAAAGTAATGATTTTCTACCTATCTTAGAAAAATAGTAAAAGTTTCTTAAAAATATAAAGTTTGGCCTCAAGTAACTTTCTATATGATCATGATGAACGTTTGGATTGACTGTTTATACTTTTGATATGAAGATGATCCGTAGTACAGATTCATACATAGTTGTTGAAAATAGGATTAAGATTAGAGATGATTGATCTCAGTCGTCCATCATCGATCAATAGGCTAGGATTAAAAGTAGAAAAGGCAAATTAGGCAAACTCTATTTTAGGAAAAGGTACCAACGGTACACTGTTCAGAGGTACCAAAAATAGATAATAGGCAACGGTATAATACCAACGGCTAAATTAGCCAATGTAATATATATAGCAGATACCACTGTACCGAAAAATATACACTGTGAATGAAATATAATTTTATCTCCTCAGATTTTATCCAATTCAACATGGTATCAGAACAAGGCTCGATAATCCAATAATCTCCATAATCCAATATCAGTAACAAAGAACACTGAAAAAACCCACAAAAGAAATTTCTGACAAGAGCAAAGATGTCGCAAATGGGGCAGCAATCAAACGAAGCTACCAACCATTCGAGACTCACCAATACCTTACTCAATGATAGAAATTATCTATCTTGGGCCAAATCAGTGACTCTATCCCTGAGTGGAAGAGAAAAGATCGAGTTCATCACAGGAGAAAAAACAAAACCAAAAATCACAGATCCAGCAAAACCATCAGAAGAAGAAAAACAGGCAAGGCGACAATGGCAAGCTACAGATCACAAAATCATGGCTTGGCTATTAGATTCCATGGAACCCCAAATTTCAGACCTTTTCCTTCACAGCAGTACCACCTCACACGGCCTATAGGAAGATGTCAAAGCATTCTTAGGCCAACAACAAAACCATGCTCACATCTTTAGACTCAAACAAGAAATTCACACAGCAAAACAAGGTACAATGACCAACAAAGAATATCTCGGCCACCTCAAGAAAAAATTCGACGAGCTCAAAATTTATCGACCAATCACCATAGATCTCAGTGAGCTCCAAAAAAGGCAACAAGAAGATGAAATTTTTGTGTACCTCGCGGGTCTAGACGACAGCTATGAAGCCGTGAGGTCGCAAATTCTTCTCGGGGCCGAACTCCCCTCATACTCGGTTGTCGCAGCCATGCTACACCGAGAAGAAACAAGAAGGCAAACTATGGGCGGTCCACAAGCCAAAAATGGCGAGGGACACGAGACCCACGGTCTCGCCGCAAAAAATTTCAAAAACCCTAGCTTTCCGAACCGACAAAATTCCAAAGAAAGGTGCTCTCACTGCAAGAAAGAAGGGCATACTCACGAGAGGTGCTGGTTTCTCCATCCACACCTTCAACCAAAAAAATAGAAGAACGGCGGAGCGGAGAGATCGGGGAGAGGAGGCGACAGAGAAGAGGAAAAAAGAGGCGGAAATGAAGTGCCTCACAGAGGCTACTCAACACAAAACCAAACCGATCGGGCTTTCTCGGCTCAGACTCAAACCGAGTCAATTAAACCAGCACCGCATTTTTTCGGAAACGGGTCAGCACCTAGCGGGTCAGGCAGTTACAAAGCTGAGGATCCAATGCAGCAGATGCTGAAGCAGTTCTCTGTGTGGTATACTCAACAGAACACCTCTGGTTCATGCGGTACTGTTTCTCAATTCCAAAAATTTAATTTATTTGACCAAATAATTGTAGATAGTGGTGCCACCGATCATATGTTTGGAAATAAACAATTGATTACAAATTTAGACCCGACAAATAAAAGTCAATATGTAATGGTAGCAAACGGTATGAAAACAAAAATAGATGGCATAGGCAAAATCAACCTTTTTAACAAAAAAATTGATAATGTACTATATTTAAAATCATTTCCTATAAATTTAATTTCAATTAAAAGATTAACACAAGATTTTAATTGTGAGGCAATTTTTTCTTGTAAAAATGTTATATTTCAGGATCGGAAAACCGGGAAGACGATTGGGGAAGGTTTTCTTAAAAATGGACATTACATTTTGAATCTACAAAAATTGAGTTTAGGTGCTTCCGCAAAATTAGTTAGTGGGGATCTATGGCACAAAAGACTTGGACATCCTTCCGATAAGATTTTAACTAGTATTGTAGCATTTCCAAATTTAAATTGTATCAATTGTGATATTTGTAAAATGGCCAAACAAACAAGGCTTCCTTTTTCCCATTCAAATAGTAGAAGTGAAGCCATGTTTAATTTGGTTCATTCCGATGTATGGGGACCGGCCCCAATTGATTCATATAATGGATTTAGATATTTTGTTCTATTTATTGACGATTTTTCAAGAGCTACTTGGTTATATTTATTAAAATCGAAAGATGAAGTATTTAAATGCTTTGAAGAATTTCTAAATTTAATAGAAAATCAATTTGATACTAAACTAAAAATTTTTAGATCCGACAATGGTACGGAATTCATAAACAAAAGTTTCACAAATCTTTTTAGAATTAAAGGGATTATACATCAAACAACATGCATAAATACACCCGAACAAAATGGAGTTTCGGAAAGAAAAAATAGACATTTGTTAGAAATGACAAGAGCATTGTTATTTCAAAATAACGTTCAAAAATATATTGGTCGGATGCCATTCTTTGTGCCACTCATCTAATTAACCGATTGCCAAGTAGTGTACTTAATAATAAAAGTCCATTAGAAATCCTTTATCAACAAAAATATAATCTAAATTATTTAAGAGTATTTGGTTGTGTATGTTGGGTAAAAACTCAAAGAAAGGATAAGTTGGATTATATGTCAACAAAAACTATTTTTTTGGGATATTCTTCTTTTAAGAAGGGATTTAAATGCTATGATCCAAAAAATAAGAAACTATATTTTTCTAGAGATGTTATATTTTGTGAAGAGGAACCATTTTTTAAAACCAAAGAAATAATTAATGAGCCACACACTAATGGTCCAAGTTTGCCCTCTAGTACCTCACATAAATGAACAAGAACCTTTACAAAACATAAACCATATCGATGATCATCAAGAAGAAACAAATGAAAATAATAATAGTGACAATGATAATGACATTGAAGAAAATTCGGTAGTGCGAAGGCCGTCAAGAATACCTCAACCGTCTACAAGACTTAGAGATTTTGTAACATATATCGTACAATACCCCATACAAGACTTTGTTTCATATGAAAATATTTCCTCATCATACAAAGCACTCCTTACTTCGGTTAGTAAGGAAGTAGAACCACTAAATTATCAAGAGGCCATAACAAAACCAATATGGTGTAAAGCCATGAGGGAAGAATTGAATGCCTTAGAAAAAAATAAAACATGGGTAATTGAACAATTACCAAAAAATAAAAAACCCATAGGGTGAAAATGGGTATACAAAACCAAATATAGAAGTGATGGTACCATAGAGCGGTACAAGGCTAGGTTAGTGGCCAAAGGGTATACCCAAACTTACGGAATAGATTATAATGAAACATTTGCACCGGTAGCAAAAATGAACACCGTTAGAATCTTATTTTCTATTGCGGTAAATAATGGTTGGAACCTATACCAAATGGATGTGAAAAATGCCTTTCTTCAATGAACACTTGAAGAAGAGGTATATATGAACCTACCGCCCGGTCATAAATTGGAAAACAAATCTAATCTAGTTTGTAGGTTAAATAAATCAATCTATGGATTGAAGCAATCTCCACGGGCATGGTATGGAAAACTTAGCTCCTATTTAAATTCTTGTAATTTTAAAATTAGTAGTGCCGACCATTCTTTATTTACCAAAATTGATAAAAACAACACAACTCTTGTATTAGTATATGTAGATGATATAATAATTACCGGAAATAACATAGAAGAAATTAGGAAAATTAAAAGTCAATTAAAAGAAAAATTTGACATTAAAGACCTTGGATATTTAAAATATTTCTTAGGAATAGAGGTAGCATACTCTAAGTCGGGCCTTTTTATTTCACAAAGGAAATACACTTTGGACCTATTAAAAGAAACCGGAAAATTAGGTTGCAAACCAACTTCTACCCCAACCGACAACAAATGTAAATTAAATAGTGAGGACGGTAAACCATTAGAAGACATCAACCATTTTCAAAAATTAGTAGGCAAATTAATATACCTTACGGTCACCCGTCCGGATATTTCATTTGCGGTAAGCCAAATTAGTAGGTTCATACATTCACCAAGAACTCCACATTTAGAGGCCATACATAAAATTTTAAGATATTTAAAGAATAACCCCGGAAAAGGAATTTGGATGAAAAACAATAAGTCTAATGATATATGTGGCTATTCCGATGCAGATTGGGCCGGAAGTTTTGATCGAAAATCCACTACCGGCTTTTGCACATTTGTAGGCGGGAATTTAGTCACATGGAAAAGCAAGAAGCAAAGTGTTGTGGCACGATCTAGCGCCGAGGCGGAATATCGTGCCATGGCATCAACCGCAAGTGAATTAATATGGCTCAAGCAATTACTCAAAGACATGAGAATTACTAGTAATCAACCCATGAAGATGTATTGCGATAACAACTCCGCTCGACACATCGCTTCTAATCCGGTGTTTCATGAGCGAACTAAACACATAGAAGTAGATTGCCACTTCATTAGAGATAAGGTTCAATCAAAGGAAATAGAAACACCGTATGTTAAAAGTGAAGAACAATTGGCCGACGTTTTCACTAAAGGATTAGACCCTCGACAATTTGAAGATATTACAAGCAAGCTCGGATTGTATGATATCTACACTCCAAGCTTGAGGGAGGGTGTTGAAAATAGGATTAAGATTAGAGATGATTGATCTCAGTCGTCCATCATCGATCAATAGGCTAGGATTAAAAGTAGAAAAGGCAAATTAGGCAAACTCTATTTTAGGAAAAGGTACCAACGGTACACTGTTCAGAGGTACCGAAAATAGATAATAGGCAACGGTATAATACCAACGGCTAAATTAGCCAATGTAATATATATAGCAGATACCACTGTACCGAAAAATATACACTGTGAATGAAATATAATTTTATCTCCTCAGATTTTATCCAATTCAACACTTGACGTTGTAACTTATAAACCATAACGAGTTTTTTAGACTTCAAATTTTACCAAAATCATTCACTGTTTTCGATATTTTTGTATTTATTTTTCTATTAATAAAAAAATCAGTGTCTTTGAAACCTCAGATGGATAAACAAATATATTTGCTGGTCGGTTATGTCAATTGTGAACCGTCATCAAAATATACAGTACTATTTAGACAAATCAGACAATGGCTGACAGATCAAATACGAGTAAAATAAACAAGTGGAGGTATATATACTGATAAAATTTAAAATTTGTTTAGACTATCTGATCTAATGTAAATAGTTATATGAAACGATACATTAAACTTTTCGCTCCAATAAAATATGTACAGTTAGATACCAATTCCTTAAAGATTCATGCAATGGCTGCATTACACGATTCATGTATCTGCCTGACTAGGGGACGGATTCAGAATTTTAGTTAGAAGTAGACACAAAATATTGATAATAGTATAATTTTTTTTTCTCCTAACAAATCGGAGCAGAGTAGAATAGGGATCTAAAAAAATCACTGCACGATACGGTTCTATCACGACACGTGTGCCGGTTACATGACGTGACCATCTTTCGAAAATTTGGCACGACAAGGCACGTCACGCAAAAGATTTGGTCACGGCACGACACATGGTCACGTGTAAATAGGACCGTTAAATCTTTGATCGAATGGTGAATCTCAAATAAACTAAGTTAAATTATGAAATAAATAATTAAATGTGACTAAACGTGACAAACGTGACCGGTCACGTTTGGACACATCACGTGTGGTCATGGCGTGATTAACGTGTTGTGACCATTCACGGCCATGGCCATCCTTTCAAATTTGATCACAGCACGACACGACATGTGATCCAAGTTACGGTGTGACTAGTCATGGTACGGTACATATTTATATCCTTAATAGCGGACCTCATTTTCTCCTAACAGATAAACAATTCTTCTAAGTGGAGTAGCGAATCAGACTGCGTCTTTTTTTCTTTTTCTTACGCGAATCAGTCTGAGCTGACTTTCTTTTCCACACAATTTTCTTCTACTGGACCATGAATTAAATTCAGAAATAGACATTATATTCATCCAGGAGTAGATACAAGTATAAAATATAACTAAATTATAAAAAATTTCGAATTTAGAAGTAAGCACTTGCCTAGTGCCTACCCAACTCTTTTCGGGTCAGCCATTGGCCTCGACAGGAGTCGGTCAATAAATCATGTATAATTAAAAAGTGCTTACCCCTCCTTGTGGAATTCAGATCCAGTGCAGTAACCCAATTTTTGAGTTTTGATTCAAACCGTCCAAGGTGTTCTAACACGAATCTTAAAGAATCTGGACCCCACAAATAATACTGGCCCCCTGCGCTACCACCGAATAGGCACCGTACACGTCAAAACTCAAAAATTGGGTTACTTTAGGGGATCCGGACTCCTCCTTGTGGGGGTTCGACTCTTCTGTAATGATTGGTTTTTATTGGAACGTTTTAGATAAATTTTGACTGTTATTTTTTAGTATGGGAGGAGTCAAAATTTTAATAGACGCGTCAAAATTTAGAATAAGATCTAATTTTATAATTATTTTTAATATTAAGTATAATTTTATATTTTTCTGAGAAAAACTTAAAAATATAAGTATATTTTTTATCTCGAAGAAAACTTTTAGTACAACAGCATAATTTTATATTTTTTAATATTAAATATATGTTATAATTTTCATAAAAGCATACAAAGAGAAATATAATTTTTTATTCTTTTTTTTATGGGGAGCAATCGCCTCCCTCCCACTCTATACGTCGTATACGATTCCCCCATTTTTATGAGCATTAAAATATTTCACGAATGAAACAGACACGTGGAGGTAGATATATAGTTGGAATTTAAAATTAATTTAAACGGCTTAATCTAAAACAATTAACTATCCAAAACATCCCAATAAAATTATTCTAATAAAAGCTGCACAATTAGAGACCGACTCCGTACGAATTCATGCAAAATCGAACTTTTAGTACCTCTTTTTGGTGCAAGTACACATTTTGGAGATTATGTCATCTCATAAAACATTGTATTTGCACATATCTGGTCAACATTTAAATAATAGCCCGTTTCCGTTTAATTTCTTTCAAAAATACCATCTTTCATTTTCCAAAAATTTAATACTATCTAGAAAAGACGATGCATTCTGTTACTTGTTTATGAATAATGAACCTCGGTTCCCTTTTGGTTTTCTTAAAGGCCATTCCGTTCTTTTCTTTCTTTTTTAATTTTCATGTTTAGAAAATTGTTTATTTAATATATATATGTAACGAAGTCAAAGACGTGTCATTCTTTCCTCTTAAAAAAATAGTATAACATGTATATTTTGAAACAGAGATATGCACAAATATAAGAGTGAGGCTATGGTGCTATGCATAGCATGGATGGCTAGTGTACTACGGCTCAATATAGTACTTTTTAAAATCTTAACGGTCGATCCGAACTGTTCAATGTGATATCCATATGAATATGTACTTGCAAACTAAATTTTATATTTTTTTGAATTTTTTTACTATTTTTTTAGATAGGTAGAAAAATCAGTGTTTTCTGAAAATTCTGGACCATCAAAATTCTACCTATCTAAAAAAATAGTAAAAAAATTCAAAAAAATATAAAATTTAGTTTGCAAGTACATATTCATATGGATATCACATTGAACGGTTCGGATCGACCGTTAAGATTTTAAAAAGTACCATATTGAGCCGTAGTACACTAGCCATCCGTGCTATGCATAGCACCATAGCCTCACTAAATTTGTGGACGAAATTGGATGTATACCCATCAAAACTTCTCTAATTAGAAATTTCCCCATCAATTCTATATCTCCATCCAAATTGAAAAACCTCCCATATTTCCCCATTAATTGAGTATGCTAAATTGCTAATTAAAAATAAGTATAGTTTACAATTTCATTTGAAAAAGTTAAAAAATAACAATTTTGCCTCTAGTCATATCTCGCTCTTGCCGATTTTTTTATTAATATCCAAAGTTTAATACAAATTATTAATTATACCCAGAACTCAACTCAATATCGATATATACCCAAGCCGGCCATTTTCTGGCCGGCCAAGTACCCTCCCTAAGCCGGCCAGAAAATGGCCGGCCATGTACCTTTTTTTTTTTTTTTTTTTTCCCGTTTTTTGGAGAGAGACACTATGAAGATCAAAGTATTAAAATTTAACACTGAAAATTTGAAATTTTTTGTTTAAATTAGTTGTTATATTACTTCTTTTGATATATAATTAGCATATTTATATTAAAATATGTTATATTAATTGAAATTATATTGAATAACACTATATTATGTTAAATTACGCTAAATTACATTACATTACATTATTTTACAAGTTGTTATATTAATTGAATACGCTATATTGTGCTACTATTTTTTATGTTGTGCTACTATTTTAATGTTGTTATATTTTTTGTTTAGCATTACCATAAAAGCACACATACACAAGAACCGAAATATAGGATAATCCAAATATACCAAACATAAATAGTATATCAAATATAAATAGTACAAAACTAGTAAAAATACAACTAAAACGGAGAGGGAGAATATCGATGAGGCGGTACTCCGGCGTTTGCCCGGCGCGGCCAGCGCGGCCAGGCTCCGTCTCTCTCGGGCTCATCTGGGGCATCGGCAGACCTCAGTATCTGCTCGGCGGTATCCCAACTGGCATCGCCTGTGGAGACTGGTGGTACTGGCGGAGGTGTAGCGAAGATAGATGCGGCAAACTCACTCCCAAAGGCAGGCTGAGCATGAGACCCGCTACCACTAGCCTCTCCATCATGCGGCATCTCTGTGCCATATCGGGGTACCCTCGGTGCCGAGCTGAAATCCTCATCGAATACCCCGAATTCCTGGAGACTGTACGAGAGGGACTCGTACTCAGAAGTATCGGACATCTCAGGTGGTGGCTGTGGCGGCATCTCTGCCGGACCCTGCAATCATACACATAATTTATTAAATTTGATCTGAATGAAGAAATTTATTAAAACATCTAGCTGATACTGAAGTATGACATACCTGAGGCTGCACCGGACGTCCATGCTCGTCGTACCATGCCGTCCACCCAACGTCGGACAATACCCAACGGTGGTAGTCCCACTCTGGATGTGAATCGGGGGAAGATGGCATATCATCTAACAGAACCGGGCTCCGATCGGGCTCATGCGGATTTATCTCACGCCAGTTGATGTTCTCTCTGGCGTCCCGCAGCATACCGATGATCTTTCCACCGTGCCCGGCATCCTCCACTGTAATCGCATTCTTCTTGAGGGTGCGGTACCCAAGCAGTCTCCAGTTCTTCTTTCCCAGCATGCGGATCCCATGCCCGCACTCCTTGATCGCTGACAAAAGCTGAAAAAAATTTAGCGTGTCAGATCAAACCTTAATGTATTATTAAGTTAGACCAAAACTATGTGGTTTTATGTGCTTTACCTGGCGAGCCCATCCACGACCGGTGGGATGGTAACCATCATCCATCTGGATCCTGTCGCGGAGATGGGCACCGTAATCACCCTGCAGATAGACACTCGCCATGCAGACCTGCGTGTACCATACATCGTACCTCAACTGGGGATCCCCCGGGGTCTGCTGAAGCACATCTGGCTCGTGATAGAAGTCTGTATACTGAGGATCCAAGGCCGTCATGTAGTATGCATCGTAATGGCTGCTCCAGTCCTTATCCAGTCGCGCTCGGTGGGTAACGCTGTAAAGAAGACGTTAGTTGCAATAAAAAACTATCAAGTAATATGATTTATTTAATAAATACAATAGACTACGACTTACCGGTGCAGGTCTCTGTGCGTGTAACTCGGCAAAGATGGGTCTGCAGGAATCAACGCCGCTCGACCAAACTGTCGGAGCACCCGATCTGGGTAGTGGTGCTCCACTGTCCAAAAATGTATGAGCGGACCTCGGTAGAACCACATCGCCTGCTCCTGCTCGTCAGTCACACTGCCCGGCAAGAGGAACTCCTCGTACAACTGATCGTACGGCGTCCACTCAACAAGAGGCTCAGGCAAACTCTGAAGCTCTGACCGGACTGTCCTGATCCCAACGGTAGCACCGTGGGTCCGATCCTGGTAGTGGTGGAAACCGTGCCACTTCTTGGCGTATGCCGGGCAGTGAAACGTGTCTGGCTCTCCCCAATCCGGCGCCTCATTGGGGATAGGACGGCCCACTGGTAGACGTGACCACGACCAGTGCTGAAGCAGGAGTACCGGCCCGTACATCTGCTTCGCCGTCGGCTTCATTTTCAAGAAAATTACGCGTCAGTATATTTTGATGGATTGATTGATTAAATAATTTACACTAAAATAAGAGTTGGTGACTTACCTCACTACTGCGACACAGGTTTGAGTACAGATGCGCCAGGACAGCTCCACCCCAGTTGTACGACGACGGCCGCTCAATGCCCATCAGCAACGGGAGATACATCATCGGCACCTGATCACCGCTGGAATCAGGAAACATGACAGAACCAAAAAGGTCCATCACGTAGCCGCGTGTATATCTGCAATACAAAACATATAAAAATTCTAATAGAATCATCGTATTATAAATTAATTAGTAGAAACAAGTTATAAAATTTACCTCACAATCTCCTCCTCTGTGGAATCTGCCGAAAGACCCGCGATGAAGTGCTGCCGTAACCTCGTCATCCGCAGATGAAATTTGGACCTCCCTCGGTCCCCAATGATATACTCAGGGTCAGCTCCCAACAACTCATCGACATAACCTGCGAAGCTGGTGCTGTCAGAGACGCCGCCGACGGGTGTGCCACGGATAGCCAAACCCCAGAGAGCACTCACATCCTGGAGAGTCACTGTCATCTCTCCGAAAGGCATGTGAAACGTGTGCGTCTCGGGACGCCATCGCTCCACCAGTCCGGCGATTAGAGATGCATTGATGATGCTCTTCTCTGTGCGCACGATGTCCACAATGTGGTGGAGACCCAGGTTGAAGAGGTACGGTCCGCATCACCTCGTAGTACTTCATGTGTACGCACCGCAACTTCACATCTAGAAGATTAATGTCCTGCGTTGAAAAAGGTAATCCGCATGGTGATAACATGATAAAATTTAAACCCAACAAAATTTAATGAAAATATAAGAAAAGGAACGTACCTCACGAGAAGCCAGTGAGACTCGGTGCTCGCTGTGGGGAATCCACAGGAGAGGACTGATGTGCTCCGTGCTGCTAGTACTGATCTGCTCGTCCACTAATGGACGCTGGGTAGGCCGTGCTCTAGGCATCCTGATATCTAAAATAACCTAAATTGGGTGAAATTACGCTTGATCAGCCTAATTATGGTTAAAAAAGGCCAAAATACCCTAAAAATTGGTTATCTGTGCTAATTGCACTAATTGCGCTTAATTAGCATAATTATGGTAAAAAAGACCAGAATACCCTAAAAATTGGTCAAACGTGCTAATTTCGGTAAAATTATGCTTAATCAGCCTAATTATGGTAAAAAAGGCCAAAATACCCTAAAAATTGGTTATCTGTGCTAATTACACTAAATGCGCTTAATTAGCATAACTATGGTAAAAAAAGGCCAAAATACCCTAAATATTGGTCAAACGTGCTAATTTCGGTAAAATTACGCTTAATCAGCCTAATTATGGTAAAAAAGCCAAAATACCCTAAAAATTGGTTATCTGTGCTAATTACACTAAATGCGCTTAATTAGCATAACTATGGTAAAAAAAGGCCAAAATACCCTAAATATTGGTCAAACGTGCTAATTTCGGTAAAATTACGCTTAATCGGCATAATTAGGGTAAAAAAAACCAAAATACCCTAAATATTGGTCAATTGTGCTAATTACACTAAATATTAGTTAACTTAGCTAATTACACTAAATTACAACAACATAATCTAAATTATAACACCTAAAACCCTAAACCCTAAAATAAATAAATTAAAAATTAAATTAGATAAAAAAAAAATTACCTCAAGGAAGAAGAGAGAATTCGGAATTGGGTTGGGATGAGAGGATTGTGAGAGGAGAGAGAGAAAAAAGGGTATATATAGGGGTTTAAACGGAAAAAAAAAAAAAAAAGGTACATGGCCGGCCATTTTCTGGCCGGCTATGTACCCTCCCTAAGCCGGCCAGAAAATGGCCGGCTTGGGTATATATCGATATTGAGTTGAGTTCTGGGTATAATTAATAATTTGTATTAAACTTTGGATATTAATAAAAATGTCGGTCGCTCTTGCTCCTCTCTTTCCCACTTTTTTAACTGCTCTAAACTTTCCCACTTTTTAGAACAAAAACATGGAAGTTACATAATAATAAAAATGAAAATCTGACAAAGAGATGTTTCATCCCAGAGATATATAGTGCTAGATCTTTTTTTTTTAAATGAATGAGTTTATAAATATAAGAGATACCAGGGTCAAAATAGTCATTTATAAATATAATTTAATGTCAGTCATAAATTAAATTTCATTTAATTTGCATAATCATCTAATGAAGATATAATCTTATAGAAGTTTTTTAAAATTTGAAAGGCAATATATTCAATACCTGAGATTTGATGATGAAATTTAATTAGAAAAATTTCGAGGGGTATACACCCAATTTCGCCAAATTTCTTCGATGTAACATTTTTAAACTTTAAAGTGATCTCCCTACAAAATAACTCCCAAGTTCTGGAACTCTGGAAGCGCGCCTTACGCGGGAAATAAATCTGCTGTTATTCCACCGGGATAACAGGACCCTGTTATTCCGATTCCAGCTGTTGACTTTTGTCGAGATTCGGGTATGAATTTTTTTCTTGAGATTCGCGCATGAAGAAGTTTGAACGGTTGGAATAGGAATAACAGCGTCCTGTGATACCTTTGGAATAACAGCAGATTTATATCCCCTCACGCGCGCCAAAACGACTGGGTTGAAATCACGATCGAGTCCAGCTTTCAGCCAGAAGAAAGTTTTAGTAATTTTTTAAAATTTCCATGGAAATAAGATAACATTTTTTAAAATAAAAAAACTAATTTTCCCAGGCGAAATCCTCTTCAAATTTCAAACCCTCACGATCACAAAATCAGAAGGCACAAAGACCCCCACCTCTTCACAGAAACTATTTTCCCTTCTATTTCTTCCCTTTCTTCACCGATGGAGACCCCCCCCTCTTCCTCCGAGTTTCACCTTCACCAGGTGCGCACAAAGACCAAGATGCCCCTGGAAACCACCTCATTTACTGGGCTTGCCACCACACGTTCCCCCAATTTGTTCCAGCCAACATCTCCGGCCTCAACACGGTCAAGCTTTGGTGTGCAATCCTCCATTAATCCCGGTAAGAGCTCAGAACTCCGATTCTCGCTTCGGTCGGCCCGTTCTAACATACCAGGCCCATTTGCATTACACAGTGAAAGCCCATCTCAGGCCAAGAAGGAAAATGCCGATTCTCTTATGGTTGGTTCATCATCTGACATGGCTCGTATTTCCTGGAAAGATTATATTCCTGAAATAAACCGGGAGGTGAGCAGGGTTAATTTGGGGGAACAATCTGTGAAAAGTAATGTAGAAAATGTGAGTAAAGACCTAGACCCAGATATTAAACATCAATTTAAAGGTTCTTATAGAATGCCTCGCACAGATTCGGCACAATCTTTCGGATCGGTTTTCAATTTGAACGAATGTATTCCTGAAAAGACCCAGGAGGAGAGCAAACAAGGTACAGGTAACGAAGGTGAAAATACAGACGGGTTCTCTTTTAGTGATTATATTAATCATGATGATCAATTTGGTGATTTTCATGCAAGTCCAGCGAGAAAAGTCTACACAGTCTTTTGGTGCACAATCTATTGGGTCTGGTTTTAACTTTCAGGAATTTATTAGTGAAGTAAGCCAAGATGCAAGCAGGGTTAAGCTGGGGAAACCGGCTGGGAAGGATGATGTACAAAATCAGAGTATACACGGTCTCTTTAGTTCTACTACTGGTACAGGAGGTAAAAACACTGATAGCCTGTCTTTTGGGAATTACGATAAATTCAAAAATCAATTTGGTGAGTCTCATGAAATGCCGGTAGCAAGTTCTATACAATCTGTCAGAACACAATCCCTTGGGTTAAATGCTAATAATTTGAGAGAACGAGTTGAGAAATTAAGTGTACATAATCTGAGTAATGATGGTTTATTTTTCGGTACTGGTACCAGAGGTGAAAAGACTGAAAGCCTGTTTTTTAAGGATTACATTAATCTCGAAGAGATATCTCATAAAGTTTTTGAAATGTCCCGAACAAATTCTACAGAAAAAATAGGCACCCAGTCTCTTGGGTTAGGTTCTAATTTTGAGAAATATCTTCCTGAAATAACTCAAAATTCGAATACAATTCATCTGGGGGAACATCTTGATATACCCAATGAAGAAGAAAAGAATATAGGAGACTTGTTTCTTTTTGGTAATGCTGGTGAAGGTGAAAAATTTAAGGCCCTTCACGATAATACAAATTTTGGAGATAGGTTTAAAGAATTGAATGAAATGCCACCTACCAACTTAACTGAAACTTTACGTATGGAATCTCTTCTGTCCGGTTTTAAATTTGATGATTATCTTCCCGAGACAACACAGGAGTTGAGAAATTTTAAAATGGGGGAACAGTTTGGGAATATAGATGTACACAGTCAGGGTAAAGATGACCGTTTCATTTTTAGTAGTGCTAGTCAAGATGAAGGAACGAGGTTTACTCCATATGAGAAGGGGAAAAACTTCAATTCTACATCTATCGAGTCTAGTTTTTCATCTCCTGTTGGTAGTTTTGCTTTCACCAGCAAATATGGTCGATCTGAAAATAAAAAAAAAGAAACTAAAGGCCCTCGGGGCAGATATATCAAAATTCAGGAAAGAAGTGAGCAAAAAGCACGAGCAAAGAAAATTGGTGAAATTAGTGAGGAAAGGCAGTTTAATTTTAAAGAGAGCTTTGGTTCTAAACCCGAGAATACTAGAGGTGATGCAAGCTATTCAAATCGAAGCAGTGACAATACTCCCTTGTTTAGTACTTCCATGGGGGATGCAAAAATCAATGGAGCCAACTTTTCATTTTCTGAAGCTACTTATTTGGATCCAGATCTTATTAAAAGAACTGGTGAAACTACACCACTAGACAGTTCTTTCACAGGGGCCAGGATTGATGCGCCCAGTTCCTTCTCTGGGTCTAAAATTTATGATCAGATGCCACTTTCAGTATCAGAATCGCACTATGGGAAAAAGAACTTCTCAAAGATTGGCCACTCATCTTTTATAGCGAGAAGTGCACCTATGCAATTGAAAGGTCCTGAACTTGTGAAAAGTTTTTCTTTGCCTAGATTGAGTAGAAAGGAAGTTCATGAATTTCCAAACATTGGTAAATATGGCACCTCTAGAAGTTCTGGAATGGAGAATGATGGCGAGAAATGGCATGCCAGGTTGTCATTTATCTGATTATATATAATTTAAGGATTTATTTTTACTTTTTATATATTTTTATGCTTAAAGCTTGACAATGCTTGATCTCGATATATTTTACTGGTTGGTCCAGCATTGATTTGATAGCTCAGGTCCAGGGTTACAAAATTCCATGTTGTTCTAGTGTCATTTCATCTTTCCTTGGTGATCCTTTCTTATTCATGGTTTTTGTAGTGTTTAATCGGGGATTTAGTTAGGTTTAGGCTTAACTGAGGCTTTGGCCAAACAAAGAAAGCAAAAAAAAAAGTAATTAAAGAATCATAATTTTACTCAAGCATTTATGGAATCATAGTAGTTGAGTCCAAGCCTTCCCTCGCTTGACCAAATATTATCTATTTTATGTTTTTGTTTTTTATCAGGGGTAATGAAGTGTATGAAAAGGGTGACATGAAATCAGCCGAGGAATTCTACACTCGTGGCATAAAATCTCTGGCCTCTGGTGAAAGCTATCAAAGTAGGAATCGGCCGCTTGTGCTCTGCTACAGCAACCGAGCAGCTGTTAGAATGTCCCTCGGACAGATAAAAGAAGCCTTGAGAGACTGTTTGGCTGCCTCCAAGATTGACCCTGCCTTTCCCGAGGTGCAACTTCAAATTGCAAAGTATGTTCTTTTTGGAGTTTTAAGTCTATCACTGTAGCTTTGCTGTAGCTTATCTATAAAGCAAATAATCACCTGTTGGTGTTTAGTCTAACATTGCCGGAGTAGATGTTCGTATGGTTATTTGTTAATTGAAATGGGTTGAGTGGTCTACCTGTACCTTTGTTAAATTATTTTTGAAATTGAGCTGTTGGTTGGTCTAGAGTAGTGGCTGCCACTTGGGTTGTTTTCTTTTTCTTTTATTATCTCTCCTTCGAAAATTTGGCAGCGGCTGCAAACAAATCTTTTACTCTCTCTCTCTCTCTCTCAATGAACCTACTGGGTTTGTTAGTTACAGTATAATATAATATTACATCACAGACTTCCTATGTGGTTCAAAAACTTAATAAAAAACAACTTTCGTTTTATTTTGGTCCTTATGAAGCCCAATGGAAGGAAAAGAACACTATTGATCTGTATCAAATGAAAAGAAAATAAAATATCATCATTGATCTGTGAAAAATAATTTTTAGTGGTCTTCAATCTCAATAAAAAAAATTCATTTCTAATAGAAGGCAATAGAAATGATTTGCTAAAAAAGTTATTTTATTGATTAACCTCTTGGGTTTATATAGGCCTTACAATCTTACAAATAAGTCCCTAGGCTATTCCCTAATACCTATTTACCAATAGGCCCTTGAAACAACTACAAATCTCAACAAAGGCTTTCACCATGCAAATGTTATTGCCCAGAAGGGATTTAAATGTATTCTTTTACTTTTCTTATTGCATCTTTTTTGCATATTCTTTGTCATTGTATAACCTATTACATAATTGATCCAGCTGCCTTGTTGGTTTGGGCGATCTTGAAGAAGCAATCAAGCAGTTCAACAAGTGCTTGGAGTCGAATAACTATGATAATTTAGACCCTGCAATCTTGTCAGAGGCTTCTAGTGGTCTCAACAAAGCTCATGTACTCCCTCCTTGCAGAATCTATTGTTTTTTTTTCTAAAATATATGCCTTATGTCAAACAAACAAACACTATAATGGTGTCTTGATGCTTTATTGGTTAACACCAGCACTATTCACTTTCAGTATGTGGTACCCAAGTGGATTAACCTGAAAAATACTGAAGGTGAATTGTGTTATGGTGCTTCCATCAAATCTTATTTCTTGAAATCAGATAGAAGCTGCAAGCAGTTCAATTTGATGTTCTAAATTGACTTTTTGTTCATATGCTTATTTCTTTGTGTAAACAGAGATAGAGAGAGAGAATTGAAGAGTGTAATCTTTATTTCATTCTTGATTGATTGTTACAAATGAGTAATACATCTATATAAAGGCAACAGCTTAATCTCTAATTACAGTATTGCCACTAATTAACTCTGTTGCTCCTTCACTAACTAATTACATCATTACCACTTGCTAATTACAACACTATCACTAACTAGCTAACTGATGCACTATGTGATCTGATGCTATCATAGCACTGGTGCGCCAGTGCTATGGGTTTTTCTCCAACTGAGTATCTGCTCCAATACTTTGGCTTCACTTGGTTATGTCAATTTGGCCCCTTGATTAAATCCTTTAGGCCAGATTGGAAGAATTAACCTGACAACCTTGATATCCAAAACAGTATTTAGTGGTTCTTAGTTTTATGGTATACCATACTTAAACCAACGTTTTTATATAGTAATATTGTTTTCTATATTTGCTAATCACAGAAGGTTGTGGAGTACATATCTCTGGCCGAAGATCTAATGAAACAGGATTCAGATCAAGTACCAAAAGCATTGGACCTGATTTCTGATGCACTGTCAATAAGTTGTCATTCTGATAGATTGATGGAGATGAAAGCAAATGCACTGCTAAAGGTATGTACTTTACCAAGTACAGATGACAGATCGTTGGCTCTGATTTTAGTATAATGCTAGGTACAGTACATCATTAGGTTATTATTGAATATATTTTAGGTCATGTATATTTCGAAGGTTAGTTTTGAATATTTCTTTGGTTCTTTGGTTCTTTTTTGTCTTTTCTTGTCTTGGTCTCTTGTGGAGTTTCTATGTACATAATTTTTCCTTCTCTACTGATCTATACAAGTTATATAACGGCCTTATGGTAGTGTTTGATGGAAAATATAAAAATGTTCGTACAAATCATCAGTGTCTCATTCTCTGTAAACTGTTTCTATAAAAAGCTGCGGAGATATGAAGATGCCATTCAGTATTGCGAGCAGATTCCTGATTCAGATGGAAAATATTATATTAGCAAGCAATGGAGATTAAATATTATTGCCAAATCTTATTTCTATTTGGAAAAACTTGACGAGGCGCTTGAAGTGATAAAAAGAAATGAACAAGCAGCAGTCGATTCTGAATGGTACTAATTCACTCTAAGTTCTATGAAGCAGCAACTAATTTTTATTACATATTTAAAAGGGATGATCATAAGAGATATTGCTGTTACAAATTGTGTTGACCTATTAATGGGAATAACATTTTAGTGAATGTCTATTACATTTTTCTATGGTGTCAATATTGATCAGGTATGAATCTGATTCGTCATCCTCCGAAACAGAGAACGATGTTGAGCCATATGAAAACAAATTTCCAGAACCCGATACATCGTTCATAGTCACTCTGCGTGAACTTGCACGCCTCAAGGTCTGTTATCTTACTCGATTTTACTTTGATTTTATTATTTATTGGTTTCATTATTTCCATTAGTATCATTGCAATTGTTCTTCTTGTTCTTATCATCATGGTCGTCATCACTCGTTAATAACAACCCTCAGGTCGGCACATATTAATTTATTTATAAAGTACTGATATGTCCATACTAATGTGACTTCAGTAACGAATGAACACAAATTTTCTGCATGATCACATGCTTTTCATCCATGGACGTGGTCGAATAACAAAAATAAAAGAAGTTCAAATGTCAAGATTTTTTTTTTCTGCACTGATATCCTTCTATGACTTTACTTTCTTTTCTTGGCCAGGCTGCTGGAAATGAAGCCTTTCATGCTGGCCAATACACTGAGGCAGTGGAGCACTACAGTGCTGCTATTGCTTGCAGTAAAGAATCCTGTTTTTTCACTGCAGTATGCTTGTGCAACCATGCAGCTACCTATCAAGCTCTAGGTCAGATTGTTGATGCCATTGCTGATTGTTCTCTCGCCATTGCACTTGATCCTACCTACACAAAGGTCTTTAACCTTAAGCTGTGATTTTTGAATATCTTGATATGATTAGATTGTTTAAATAGGCTTTTGTTTCTTTTATTTTTTTAATTTTTAGTAGTATTAGACAAAAGTTAAAGCGAAAGGTACTAGAGTTTACAATCATGCAAATTTCTCTTGAAAGAAAATTTCTTTTTACATTATAAAGTTCTTCCCATCTTAGTCATGATTGCTGTGTTTTAGGTGTTTTCCAGAAGGGCTGGACTGTATTATATGATCAGAGACTACAATCAAGCAGCTAATGACCTACGCGTGCTAATTTCTCTACTTGAGAAGCAACAACAAGAAAATCAGGCAGGGAAACCTAGCAAGACCAATATCACTGACGACTTAAACCGGGCCCGCCGTCGGCTTTTGTCTGCTGAAGAATCAGCCCAAAAGAGAATTCCGTTAAATCTGTACTTGATATTGTATGCCCTTGAGATCACAGATATCTAGTTTCATATTATTATCTCATCTTTTGAGCACTATAATACCATTGCAATATTTCTATTTATAGTAGTCTCAGTACTGAACAAGCTCGGTACACTACTGGTGCAGCTGAATTTTGGGGGGTATTGTATTCCATGAATAGAATTTCAAAATTCGGCTAAATTAACTATTTCACCTTATTTTCGTAGAGGAGTTGAAGAATCTGCTTCAGTAGATGATGTGGAGAATGCATATGAGAAAGCTGCACTTAGGCATCATCCTGATAATGTACTAAGAATTAACAAAAACATATGCCTTTCAATTTTTCTGTTCTTTTCTTGGGCAACATATTTTTTCCTAAGAAAATTACCTTTATTAATGCATTGCAAAATTATATGCGCTGTTAATTCTAAATAGAATCATTGTTGTATCTAATTATCCATAATACATATATTCATAATTTTTTTCATTTCAGGCTATTCAGTCTTTACCAAAGAATGAAAAGACAGACGGCGATGCGATGTGGATAGAGGCAACTGGAAGAGTTCAAAAGGATGCCAATCATTTGTTCAAAATTATTGGTGACGCTTATGCCGTGCTTTCTGACACCTCCAAGGTTTTACTATACGAACTATGATGCTATATATTTTATTCTTTTCTTCAATACTTAGAGTCTCTGAGGAAATCATCCTTGAAGTCTTGCTTCAATACTTAGAGTCTCTGAGGAAATCATCCTTGAAGTCTTTTCTTCAATACTTAGAGTCTCTGAGGAAATCATCCTTGAAGTCTTGCTTTTGATTGTTTAGTTATTTTATATGGACCTAAGACTACACCTATATAAGAACTTAAAACTGCCCAAGTCTACTGTTCAACCTAGTGCTGTTAAGCATTACTAGTGGCTTTGATATCTTAGCAATTTCATGCGGATCATATATCCTTGTGAAAAGATTTACATTGCATAAAAATGCAGATTCATAGGAATTCTAACATATATATATCCAGTTGAAATTTAAAAAAATGGTAAAGGAAAATAAAACTCACCCTGTTTTATGCACAACATTTTCAAGCTTCCATTATTGCTGTTTTCTAAATTTGTCGGTTGGCAAAAAGGTGTGTTACTGGGTGGGTTATCACTGTGAAAAAGAAAAAAGAAAAAAGAAGGGAGGATACAAGAAATATAATGGCCTGTGTTCGGATGAGTATATGTGATTGATATTTCATATGCTGATGTGATGCACCGAAAATTCAAATACTTGTAAAATGCTGATCTGTTGGTACAGCATTCATACTAAACAAACAAACAAACTTATTCTTATTATTTCAGCGTGCAAAATATGATTGTGATGAGGAGAAATGGCATACCAAGAAGAAGCATCATGCTACCGGAATTCCACGTAAATCGACACTTGGCAGATGATACTAATTCAAAACGCTCATGATAATATTATTTTTGAAGGCAATAAATCGAACTTAATCTACTTGTATAGAGCTTTTGTAACTTTTCAGTCAATAGGCTGATGTAGAATCTAAATAAACAAGAAAACTTATTCTCTGTTTTTTAATTTTGTTTCCTTTTGTTTCTTTTTATTTTTACTGAGGCTTATTACTCATAAGCCACAATTGTTTTGTAGAATTTAATGTTACAATTTATTAATGAATGAAATGAGGTCTCGACTCTCATTTTTCCTCAAAAAAAAATAAACAAGAAAACAAAAAAATGCATTAGAAATATTCCATGCAATAATGCTTTATTGACATCATTATTTGTCTTGCAATAATGCTTTATTGTCATTGACATCATTATTTGGGTGTTTTTTTATTTGTCTTGCAATAATGCTATATTGACATCATTATTTGTTGAGGAGGGTTCAAATGTCTTCATTTTTTGTGCCTTCACTATACCTCTATTTTTAAAAACTTTAATAACTCAAAATTTAAAACTTAAAAGTCAATAAAACTGTTGGATATGATCTACATCATTTTATCTATGTGCTCATAAAAAATTATCACATTTCAATTTTGTTTTTATGTGAATCAATAAGTTGAAAAATCAACGTCTAAAAATTATCCACATTAGTACGTTTTTTACAAACTCTTGATGACAACCAAAACAAAATTGAAATGTCATAATTTTTTACACGTGTATAGATAAAATGATTTAGACATATCCAACAGTTTTATTTTGACTTTTAAATTTTGAGTTATTAAAGTTTTTAAAAATAGAGGCATGATGGAGGCATGAAAAATGGAGGAATTTGAACCCTCCTCTTATTTGTTTTATTTTATTTTATATGTTTTCCCTTCCGTTTTATGATAAGATACGTTTGGCATGAGAAAGTGTATATCTTATGGTTTGTCATTACAAGATGAAGCAATTAATTTCTGTACTTCAACAGATAAATATATATAGGACAAATATTTCACAAATATATATAGCACACTGTCACTGTAAGTGATAATTTGGAGAATTTATAGCACCGATTTATATACTTATAATGTCCCTTTCCATCAGATTAATTTTTTGCCATTCGCTACTCATGTACATGCCAATTATGTTCTGTTAATTTCATGAATAAAATTTTACACATATAAGGATATGAAATAATCTTATCCGGGAAATTAGAAAGAACGAAAATAACTTTGCAATCAAAAAGTCACATTTTATCATTTAATTTATATTTCTATCACAACTTCGTATTCGAGAAAAAGTTTACCGCACATATTTTTTTTTCATATAAACCGACAATTTAGACTAAACTATCAACACTGGCTATTCATTAAGAGAACCGTCACTATAGGTTGTAAGCAATACTAACGGTTCAATTGAACTAATTGTCAATGTTCATGCATCATCAGTTGGTTAAAAGTGAACTGTCAGTGTTGAGTTCTTTTTATTTATCATTTTGCCACATAATTCCTACATTGACTATGACACAACCGTCAGTGTTTGAGGGTCGATGTAGATGTCTTTTGTAGTAGTGTCTAAAGTGTGCCGCATACTAGAGAAGCTAATGTCTTTCAGGTATATTATTATTAATCAGTCTAAAATTTAGAAAAAAATTTCCTATTGACCTAATGGGAGCGATACAATTATTCTCCGATTTTTTTATTAATCGAAAATAAATAAATAAAATATCGCGAAAGGGATCGATTTGGTGAAATTTTGATATCTAGGTAAACCGGGTTTGATTATCCTGTCCCACTAATCCCGTAACCCCGCCAACTTAATTAACTAAACAGAGAAAAAAAAATGTGGGACGGGATAATTTATCCCGTCCCACAATTTTTTTCCCTTCTTCTTTCTTCTTAGTTAAGGTTAAGCAGAGGAAAAAAATAAAAATTTGTGAAATGGGATAATCTATCCCGTCTCACAATTTTTTTTTATTTCCTCTCTTCTTAGTTAATAAGTTAAGAAGAGGAAAAAAAATGTGGGACGGGATAGATTAACCCGTCCCACAAACTTTTTTTTCTCTTCTTAGTTAATTAGGTCAGCGGGGTTACAGATTTGGATTAGTGGGACAGGATAAATTGTTCCGTCCCACGGGATTGCTTCAGTTTAAGATTTCTCGCCTCATACATGAAGAACACATTTTAATATGAAGAACACGTTGAGCACTTTATATCAACTATTTAAACTTTAAAATCGTAAAAACTAATTAATAGCACAAAGGCCTTGATCATACTACTTTCATCTTAGCCAACCTCAAAATTTTCCCTTATTTTTATTAGTTAATTTGTACTTCAATATAAAGGGCCTCGCAAGAAGAGAACATGGAATCCCGAAACCCACTAAAATCTGTGCTCCATCACGCGGCGAATCCAATGTTTTAAATAGCGTTTATAGCGTAATAGCGGGAAAGCTAAAAAAAAAGCTATAGCGGAAGCTATTCCAAATAGCGTTTTTTTTTTTACAAAAATTATATTATATATTTGTACTATATATTAACATTATCTAAAGTTTCATAGAACAATAAATAACACCAAATTAATTAAAAAATTATAATATTCAAATTGAACTAGTACAAAAGTCCATGGTTCAAAATATCCATAACAATATCATAAACTATCGATCTTTTTCTATACAAAATATCTTAAGCATCATGATTCATTCTATTTTTTTTTCTATACAAAATAAATTTTATGGATCTTTATTTAAGCCCATATAAATTGTCTAAAAAAGCCCAATATGCATAGCGCGGTAATAGCGCGCTACACGCTATGCGCTATAGCGGACCGCTATTACTGCTATAGCGGCCGTAGCGCAATTAGCGTATTTTCATGCCATAGCTTAGCGTTTAGGGTCCAAAAACGCTATAGCGGCGTATAGCGCGCTATTTAGAACACTGGGCGAATCAGATATGAGTCGTATGACTGACTATATGATTGATTCACCGGTTCAAAAAAAAAAAATATGATTGATTCACATATTTTCTTTTCTGCTCTGCTCCAAAAATCTGTGCTCCATCCCGTACCGGTCTTTATTATTAAAATAATGTGATTGAATCTTATCCAGTACGTTGACTCTCCATTTCGTTCTCAACTGAACAAATTACGTATTTGCATGCAATAGAGAGAATTAATGAAATTTTAGAAAGTTAATCTCTTTATTTGAAAATAAGGAAATTAAGGAGGATCAAACTAAGATTTTTAGCTTATAATATATATTATAAATCTTGTAACTAATTTCGTAAGTGTGTATTAATTATTTCTAAAATGAAAGGAGGACGCGTCACTGACAATGGAAATGGAGAGGATACAGAGGACAAGGTCACAACTCACAAGGGGCACGTCAGATCACATGGTGTGTCCGTCCGGGATTGCCTAAAAAGAGAGGCATCTACCACCCAGTCGGTCAAAATTAATTCAGAATCTGTGGGTATAATACGAGTGCTGCTTTAAGATTCGTGTCAGAATAAAACCAACCGCCCAGATCTCATTCTACACGATGAGCTATTGCACTGGATCTTCCATCTACCAAAGGCCAAAGCAAAATAAAAATTCGACTCAAGAAGAGAAAAGAAGGAATAACTTCATGATTATTTATTTTAACAATCGCATAAAGTTAATTTAAATTTACATTCAATTTAATGTGTATTTTACTATTCATCGATTGATGATGATGCCTATATTAGGGAGATACAACTTTAATGGTATACTTAATTAAAAAAAAGGTTAATTACAAGAAATAGATATTTCAATAGTCAATAGTGAACATTTGTGTATAGGCCTTCAAAATATCTTTTATGCACCTAAAATGCATGAGTCAACAATGTGACCACATTAATAATTCGATTCTTTTGCATATCCACCTATCTATACTAATCTATAGAGACCAAACATCACTGTTATTACTCTTTTTACTTTAACAAACTAGAATTCTCCACAAAATTATCTAGATAACAGATAAGGTTTGCCACCAAAATATCGTGACCAAATATTGTCACATGAGACCAGCAAATTATATCAGTTCTGAAATTTGTAAAAATGCAAATGATTTTTAGACAAATTCGATCTTTGCCATGAGAAATTTCTGTACAAATAGTCAAATACCAAGAGTAGAACTAGGGTGCTCTCGAGTTCACCAAGTCCTTGGTGAACTCAAGTCCAAAACTCATCGGATTGGCTTCAAATGACGAATCCGACCGTTGAAACCCGTCTACCTTACGAGTGATGCGTCTACATGCAAAAATTTTAAATTTTGAAATTAATTTTGCATAGAGTCAAGTGGTCAAAAAACGTCAAAAAATGAATGCATTAAAATTAATTTATTAACCTTCTAATTTTGACCACTTGACTCTATGCAAAATTAATTTTAAAATTTAAAATTTTTGCATGAAGACGCAATCACTCGTAAGGTAGACGGGTTTCAACGGTCGGATTCGTCGTTTGAAGCCGATCCGATGAGTTTTGGACTTGAGTTCACCAAGGTCTTGATGAACTCGAGAGCACCCTAGTTCTACTCAAATACCAATAGTTTTGATAAACAAGATCGGTACCGGATTCACTGGTGTATGAGACAAGAAATAACATGTAAGAATTACATACTTATTTATCTGAAACTGATCACTCACGCACCACATGTCTATATACCAGTACTTGAACAAAACAGAAGACGAGTCGTTAGGTGGTCAAAATCTGAATAAAAGAAGTTGGAGTAATGTGACCAATCAAATCGCATGAACCAGTAGCAGTAGACCAGTAGTGTATAGTAATAATTATTAGGCCTTCAATTAAGGTGGTTGAGGGATCAGAATTTAATTTTTGTTGGTCTGTAATCTGTCTGGTCCCATAATCCCATTATACATTAATACAGATAGCAACAAGTAAAAATAAAAATGCTCAAGGAACAAGATAAAAATCTTAGCACAGTCAAAATGAGCAAAGTGCTTCCATTAATTGTACTTGATCATATCATGTTTATGAGAAAAAAAAGGAAACAGAAACCAAAGTATGTATATTAAAGATACTTCAAAATTTTGTGGATTTGGTGTTTTGATGTCCATGCCATTTAAATTAAACATGTACATACATCATTGAAGAGAAAAAGAAGGAATAATGAAAGAAGAAGACCGATTAAGAAGCTGACAGTGGGGGCTACTGCACCTTGCAAGCGTATAGAAGAAGCGAAAAGCCAAGATGAGCTTCAGGCATTGTGGCTGTGCCGGGGGCAGTGTAAAACATGAAGACGGCAGCATTGGTCCGGGCCCCGGCTCCAGCCCCGAAGAGCCAGCTGTGGACGTCCCAGAGCACCTCAACAGGGGCATCGTCGACCATGATGGTCTGGTTGCCCCTGAATTTCCAGGGTAGCCTCTTCACCTGCATCACGCGCTTCCTGTCGATGCGGATCTCAAGACAGGGCTCCTTTGCTTTGGAGCTGCTGCTGCTGGGGGAGGCGTCGCATTCGCATTCGATGGCAATGTCATGCCACCTGCCGCCGTCACAGAAGCAGGCCCGGGCAGTGTAGACCTTATTGCCGGAGATATGCTGCTTCTTGGCCACACAAACAGAACTGGGGCCAGGGGTGGGGCTGGGGTTAGAAGCACCTGTTATGTGGTAGGCCTCCTCGGCAAGATCGCCGAGAAGGAGCACCATCTTGAGGTCGGACATAATAGCTACGTAGAAGCCCCCTGATGGCTCTGGCCCAGGGCCGAGGCCAAACTGGGCGGCGGAGAAGTCCCAAAAGACATGAAGCTGGAGAGTGGGCCCACAGTGAGTGCTCTTGGAACCCTTGGGCTTCCACTTGAGCTTGATGTCAAGCAAGGACAGCTGCTGCTTTTTGTGAGCGGCATAATCTGCGATGGAAATGCTGATCCCAACCTGACCTAACACTGTCTTCGACCAGACCACTGTCATCCTGCATTCTCCGCCCCGCCTGTCACCATGATCTAGCCATGTTCGGTACACGCACGTCACCGCACTCCCGTTCGTGCTCTGGCCCAGGAGACGATGAAGTCCGCGATCTGTACGCCGCTCTCACCGAAACAAGAAGGGAAATCTCTCATTTTCTCTTCTTCTCTGAGCGCTTACACTTACAGACTTACAGTGAGTGGGAGTGACTAACAGTGACACAAACAAAGTAAAATGGGTAGTCAAGAATGTTTGATTGCCGCATTGGATAAAGAAATTAAGATCTGATGCAATCCAAGCACAGATCGAAAAGGGGAAAGTGGTGAAGAAAAAGAAAAAAAAAAAGATTTAGTCAGTTGGGAAGGTATGAGAAAAAATCGACGAGAGTGGGAGTTGCTTGTTCGTTGCTTGGATTCTTGGAAGAGAGAGACACAGTTGGGTTGGGTTTGGGCCTTAATTACTTTTTTAGTTCTATTTATATTTTATTAGCCCAACAATATCTAGATAATATCTTTTATTAATTATTTCTCTCTCATATATTATCTCATAATACTTTTCCTTAAAAAATATTTTATAAATTGTTTTATTATGTTTAAAATTTATTTCTATCTTATGTTATTATATTTTTTTTCCTTAAAAGTTAGATTTATAGATAAATTAATATTCTGTGGTTCTTTGTATTTCGTCACATTTTTAAGATCTTTAAAGATAATAAAACAATAAAATATTATATTATATTATGAATATTCATCAACATCGTATATATCAATTTATTTTACCCAACTCCACAAGATTTATTGCCATTCATTATTATTGAGGAGGGTTCCAATACCTCATGTTTTTCATACCTCATCATATCTCATATTTTATATCTTCATTTTCAAAGTCTAATATGTCGATATGAACCGTCCAATATGATATCTCTACTAAAATATGCTTGAGGATGAAATTTTATAATTTTTGAAATTTTTTTATTATTTTTTTAAATAGGCAGAAAATCACTGTTTCTGAACAGTCCAGATACAGTGATTTTGTACCTATCTTAAAAAATAGTAAAAAAATTGCAAAAATTATAAAATTTTATCCTCAAGCATATTTTAGTATGGATATCATGTTGAGCGGTTCGGATCGATAGTTTGGACTTTAAAAGCGGAAATATACAATATGAGGTATGATGAGGTATGAAAGACATGAGGTATTGAAACCCTTTTCATTATTTTGACAATTAACATTTTATCTTTATTTTACAAAAATTATTGAAGAAAATGACATGATTACTTATATAAATTAAATATGACTAATAATAAAACATACTATATACAAATTATCATGAATAAAATATTCCAAAATTTGCTCAATATCATATTTCTACGAGTTTAATACAGTTTAAAATGAATGGCAGCCTGTACATATTCAAAGAGAGTTACACTTGTCTATACATTTTTTTTGTTGTTGAGAAATTTAGATATATGCTCATCAAACTTCATCAATTAGATATTTACTCATCAAAACTTTAAAATTAGTTATTTCCCCATCAAAAGTTCCAAACTCATTTAATTTATTAATATCCCCATTTCTTAATTTACTTAATTAAAAATAATGATTAATATTAATAAAAAAATAGAATGACATTTTGTCTTTACTTTCCTTCTCTTTCCTTCGCTGATTACTGGTCTCTGATCTGGTTCTTCGAGTGCCACTTCACATTACTTCTCCCTATGACATAAAAGTTGTTCTATGGGGGCTTTTGTGGAAGAGCTTCTATCTCTGATAGGCAAAGATGAAGTTTGAGCTTCAGACTATGAAATTCTATTTATGATCCAATTGTAAGTATTTTGACCAGTTTTTCTATGCTGGTTATCAGATTCTATTCTGATCACCTAAGCCATTATTCCTACTAGATGCATCCTATTTGTATTACGTATATTTTTTCAAATAGAATGTGATTTATTTTTCTTTGTTGAGCTGTAGGGCCAAAAGAAACCGTAACAATCCAAAGGTTGATGATACTTCCACAATATATATGCAACACCTGTATGAATAAGCGGAGAAACATATTCAATTTCTACACAAAGTAATTATTTATGATTTTGAAGAATTGACTCAGTATTCAATTTTTAAATAAAGTAAGAATTGACTTATCTTTATTATTCAATTTTTCTGTATCCACTATTTTACAAGTATTTATACTTGTTTTTATACAAGCAAAAATTCCACAGCAACCAAGGAGGCTGTATTTCATACACCAAATATTTCATCAGCATATTTGACCCTTGTAAGTTGGTTGTAAATTGGAAAAAAAAATGGCAGTGTGTAAGCAAAATTTTATTTTTTATTTTCTATGACATCGCAAGATAAACATTTACCACCTTTCGCTTCTGAATCGTCGCCGTCACCGTCACCGTCAACTATGGATTTCAAATTTTCAATTCCTCTCCTGTAGTCCCAGACAAATCATGGGATCTTACAAGTTTATCATTATTTAGAACATTAATTATTAAGTGTGTTTTTATAATTTTTTATGAAAAAAACATAGAAAAAAACTAATAAGATTGGGTATAATTTTATAATTTTTGAATTTGAAGTATATTTTTATATTTTTTTTGTGAGAAAAAAACAGTAATAGAAAATATATTTTGAAAACTTTTTTGAACAGAAGGCAAGTGCCCCTCTCCAATTCCATGTTACTCTGCTCCTGAAATTTTATTGGAAGGTCCAAATCAGATTTGATCGAATTACCTAGGTCCAAACTAAGCTGCCTTAATTTAATCGGAAGTTCAACTCCACGTGAGTCCTCTGATCTGAAATATACGGTTTAGATCAGTGTGGAAAAACCCAAATCATGATTTCTCGCAGCTGGAGCCTGGAGAGGAGCTGAGTCCTTACAAAAAGGCCTCACCTTGAAATCCAAGTATGGATGGGCTTTTATGTTAGTAAATAAATATTAATAATAGTTTAAGTGAGGGGCTTTTCGGCCTTTAAATACTTTTGGGCCTTTATTCCAGTGCATTACACATTTACACGCGCTCCACGTGAGTCTGGAAACTCGAGAACATCTCTAGTCAAAAGTCAAAATCAAATGAAAAAAAATTGAAACGGGGTTGGATACATACAGCGTTAACTGCTAAAGAGCACAGTTGCTTTGCTTACATTACACTAGCTTGTAGCATCGAGTTGAGGTTGGTTGTTTTGTGATGGGCAAATATGTTCTGAAACAATATTCTTTGAGTGTGTTTGGATCAAAAGAATAATGCAAACATACTTTTTTTTTTCTTTCTATTTTTTATTTGTGATTAAAGGCCCGCAGCATCTTTTAAATGCTAAGAATTTAACCTGCTACGAAAATTTGTGCCACTCCACTAAATCTGTTGTTCTCATGAGGCAAGCATACTAATATTTAAATAGTATGGAAAGAATATTGCAAGAATACTGTGTGGGAGAATAGTTCTAGAAGAATCCTAATATTTGAATGGTATGTAAAGAAAATTAATTTTATGCTATTCGGAATAATGTAGATACTATTTGAAATGTATATTTCGAAAGTGTTACCAAATGTACTGATTACATCCTAATGAAAATTGTTGGAAATTTTCCAATTAAATTGAATAAAGAGGGCATCAAAATATTTTTATAACTTTTTTGTAAAATCGATATTCTGCAATTTAATTTTAGTACATCAAAATAAATTAAATAAAGTGTGTGAATTTTTATAGTATTCCGTGCAATCGAGTTAATATTTTGTCGCAAAGGATAAAGTGTCGTTTTTAAAAGCATAGCTAATCTCTTATCTATCTTAAAATTCGATCCTAAGCAAATGTCTCGATTTCTTACCGATAACACGGTATAAATCGGAAGGTATCCAGTTCAACGAAGATATACCCAAATTTCATCAATTATAACAGAAATTTATTTATGGAAAGGAAGGCTAATAATTATTTTGTTTTATTTTGTATTTGTCAATGATAAGCAAAAAGAAAATGAATTGCCTGTCAAGGAAGCCTATATAAGAGTTATACAAAGAGAATCCAGAATTGGGTTACTTTTATGTCTCATCTGAGGCTCAATTTTCTCAACACTTGTAAGGGTTCACGGTTAATATATTGGAATTGAAATAGAGATATTAACAACACTAGTTTAATTAACTTTATGCAGCGCAATAGAGTTTAAAAAAAAAAATAACTATATATTGTACACTTTGATTATTGGTGTAATTATATTCTTCAGAAAATTTATAATTGTAGTTAATCAGTCATAGTTTTATATAACTACTATTTTATTCATCAATAAAATAATACATTAGCTGATTAGCAGCACAATTTTCGAGAAACATACTCTTTGTGTGCTTAAGTTGCCTGTTTTGGACGGTTTGAAGGAGTTTGTTTTAATTTGGAATTCAACTAATTAATACCGTGTTAACATGGGTTAACCAATGTATAAGAGCTAGTTTTAGTTCTTTGCGTCTTCTATAGGATTAAAATTAAACATCCAAAATTATTAAATAAGCTTGTATTAAAACATTAAAACATTTAAAATTTAACATTAAGACCGATATTTTAGTCAAAAATTTAAGGAAGAGAATCTGCTGCGATCCTTCACATGTGAACAGTACTCTGAAATTCTTGCTTTTTTTAAATCCAGCTGTCGAATTGTTTCGAGATGCATGCACAGAAAAATCAGCTGTTTTCAGATGCGTGCACATAAAAAGTTGGACGGCTGAATTTGAAAAAGCAGAGATTTTAGAATTACTGTACCCAAACTTCGGATTGCAGCAGACCCCAATCCGAAATTTAACCAATTCAAAAAATTTATAATGGAATAATACCATTTGGATATTCATTTCTTCTTCTGAAAAAGTAAACAAGACAATTCTTGAATCTTAGTAACTCTTGGTCAAATCTTTTATTTTGATCAAAGTTTAATTCACTATTAATTTGTTATAAACTATTATGACGAAATTTAATGGACTCATGGAGAAAAGGAGTATTTTGCACGTGCGGAGTGGACACGTGTCCAGGAAAACTGTATTTTGCACGCCAAGTACACTTATTATTTATTTCCTTCCTGGACTCGGAGTTGCTAGTCTTATTTTAAGTTTTCAGTCTCTGAGCACTCCATTGGCATATAAATCAAATTTCATCGTTATATTTTCATGATGAGAAGGGTTTCAATGTCTCATCATATTTCATATTTTATATTTTTATTTTTAAAGTTTAAATTGTCGATCTGAACCGTTCAACATGATATTCATACAAAAATATTGTTGGAATGAAATTTTATAATTTTTGAAATTTTTTTACTATTTTTTAAGATGGGTAGATGATCACTGTTTTTTTAATGGTCCAAAAACAGTAATTTTGTATCTATCTTAAAAATAGTAAAAAAATTTCAAAAATTATAAAATTTCATCTCCAAGCATATTTTAATATTGATATCATGTTGAGTGGTTCGGATCAACAGTTTGGAATTTGAAAATGAAAATATGAAATATGAGGTATGATAAGATATGAAGAGCTCCTCTTTTATGATTTAATTTCGCATTAAATTATGATTAAAATAACAATAATTCAAACCATTCGCCTACTTTAAGAAAACAAAGACAGTCCTATATAAACTCCATCCGACCATATTTTTTTTCTCAGTATTTGGCGACGTAATTATTATTCCAAACTACCCACTTTTATTATTGTCATATTCACTTAGTCAATGTCATTAAATTTCAATAATAGTAACTTCACAAAGAAATGCATAGTAAGTAGGATCTTGAATGAAAGATTGAGCTCAATTAGGGAAATTTAAGAAACCTAAATTAAACATGAAACAAAAGGAAGAAAAGCAAGGAAGATCCGAAATTTTTATGAATATAAAAAAAAATATTAAATTTCAAAATCTACATCCTGTTTGACAAGATTTCGAAAACTGTCCAAACCGCAGATTTAATTTCCAGTTTTGGAATTTAGAATCGGGAAATAAATTTCCGGTTTTGGTTTTGGAATTCCAAAACCGGAAAATAAATTTCGGTTATAAGTTTTTTTTATAAAAACAGAAAATGTTATAATTTATTTATTTTTTGTATTAAAATATTAGAAATATTTTATATATTTCTTTGAAAATAGATGGGCTACTATATAATTTGATTTATTAGAAAGACTGCGACAAATAGTCAGGATCAACATTTTTCAGGCTGGATTTTACGCAGCTATAAGAAAAATTAAAATATTACTTTGTGTGTTATTGGAAAAAAATAAAATATTTTGAATCTGAGTTATTGATCCCGGTTCAAAGACACTTATAAGTAAATACATAAAATATTTGGATTCTTCTATTTTGAAAAAACAAAAAAGTTTGTCAGAAAAAATTTTCAAACAAAATTTTTATGAGAGTTTTGTCAAAATTTTTTTTAATTTTTTAGAAAATAGAAGGATATAATATTTTTTGTATTTATCTGGAAGTGACTTTTGAACCGGGATTAATATCTCAAATTTTTTCAAAACATTGTTATTTTTCCAATAACACACAAAGAAATATTTTAATTTTTCTTACAGCCGAAAAAAATCCGACCTGAAAAATGTTGATCCGGGTTATTTGTCGCAATCTTTCAAATCAAATTATATAGTATTCCATCTATTATAATATTTTCTGTTTTTAAAAAAAAACTTAAAACTGGAAATTTATTTTCCGTTTTCGTAATTTATTTTTGCGGTTTTGGAATTCCAAAATAAAAATATTCTTTTTACAGTTTCGGAATTCAAAAACCAGAAAATAAATCTGCGGTAATCGGCTTAAAATTGGAAAATAAATCTGCAATTTGGACAGTTTTCGAAATCTTGTCGAACAGGATGTAGATTTTAAAATTTAATATTTTTTTGGATATTAATAAAAATTTCGCAAGGAAGAAACGTAACAAACATGTGTGGAAGTGAGAATATAATTGTTGTTGTAATAGATCGAGGGAAGGTTTAGAAAATATAAGTATACTTAATTTCACGTAGAAGTTGTTGTAATAATCATATTAGAAAGGTTAAAACTTAACAGAGCTTAATTACATTATAGAGCATCTTACAAATTTCATTGCTAACAAAACCATAAAAAAAAGAAACAAAAATAGGAGAAAGGAACAACCTTTCTTCCAACGCAATCAATACCTTAACCCTCCATGCAACCTTAGAAGAACTCTTTCTCTCTATATTATTCCAAAGGGTATTATATTAAACCTCCATTCACTCAAACCCTATACCATCTCCAAATTAAATGGCTTCAAAAATCATCACAACCATACAAATTCTCATTGCCCTCTTGGTAATACCACTCATCAAAGCACAATGGCAACCAAATTCCTTTGAGGCCTCCTTGTTGCACCAAGCATGCTTCAACACGGAGAACCGCACCGCATGCCTATCCCGCATCAGTACTGCACACCGGCAAGGTGCCGGTGGCCCCATACCGATCCTACATGCAGCAATAAATGGTGCCCTTGAAGAAGCGACCGAAACCATTGAGCACGTGTCGGACATGTCAGCTGTGTCAAACGTTAGGGAAGAAATGGCGGTGCGTGACTGTGTTGAGCTTCTCGGTTACTCATTAGATGAGCTGAAGTGGTCCCTTGAGATGATGGAAGAAATCGACCCGGCAGTCGGGAATTCACACCGTGAGGAGAGCCTGCGTTCGTGGCTTAGCGCGGCACTGTCAAACCAAGAGACATGCATGGAGGGGTTCGACGGGACCGATGGCCGCCTTCATGTCCATGTGGAGCGCAAGGTTGGTTCATGTTTTTGTCTGATAATTAAATTAAGAAAGACGGTTTTGTTATCTAACTTGTTAAACTATCTCATTAATTTAAAGGAAATAAACACCTTGCTGAATTCAAGGACAGAAAAACAATGAAGAGACAAGAAAAGCAGTTCCTGAAACAAACAGACAATTGACATTCAAAAATGAGTGAGGCTACGGTACTATGCATAGCACGGATTGGTCCGTGCTACGGCTCAATATTTGAGTTTTTAAAATTCTAACGGTCGATCCAAACCGTTCAACATGATTATAAAATGAATATGTACTTACAAACCAAATTTTACATTTTTTTGATTTTTTTTACTATTTTTTTAGATAGGTAGAAAATCACTGTTTTTGGATGGTCCAGAATTTTCAGATCAAGTGATTTTCTACCTATCTAAAAAAATAGTAAAAAAAATCGAAAAAATGTAAAATTTGGTTTGTAAGTACATATTCATTTTATAATCATGTTGAACGGTTTGGATCGACCGTTAGAATTTTAAAAACTCAAATATTGAGCCGTAGCACGGACCAATCCGTGCTATGCATAGTACCGTAGCCTCACTCTTTAAAAATTGTTATTTAGTTAGTTACACTGACCAAATAATTACGTAATTTAAAAGCTTAAGTTTGAAACAAATTGGTTTTGAGAAGCAAGTCAAACGTAAATGTGTTTGACATGAAATTGAACGGTAATATTTGACTTTACTGGTTAATTTGACTGCCAAACTGCTTTTGACTCTTTATATTCATAGCGGTTTATTAATTTTTAATTTAAATTAATTTATTTTTAGATGGTATCTTTTAGAAAAGTTGAGCTTCCATTCTTCATCCCAAACTTTCCAATCTTTCTCCCAAATAAATAAATAAACGAAGCTTTGAGATGGTGCCTTCAAAGAATACGATTCTTGCTCCTATACTGGAACAAAGTTTGCATATACCTTGCTAACAAAATTATAAATCTAAATTCTTATCTTAACAGGTAAGGCAATTGACACAGCTAGTGAGCAACATCCTAGCTCTGCATAAGCGCCTGAGAAGCATCATTCCACACATGGTGCACGAAAACAACACCAGTAGTGCAACCTTCGATTTGCCGCCACTGCCAACCTGGCTGACAAGAGATGATGAGGAGCTGATGCACAAAAGAAGGAGATCGGTCCATGCCGATGCAGTCGTGGCGTTAGATGGTACTGGACATTTCAGATCGATCGGCGAGGCGATTAACAACTCGCCGAGCCATAGCTCAAGGAGGTATGTGATATATGTGAAACAAGGGGAGTATAAGGAGAATGTGGATGTGAAGAGGAAGAGGAGGAATATCGCATTGATCGGGGACGGCATGGGCAAGACGGTGATATCGGGGAGTCGGAGCTTTACCAGCGGATGGACAACCTTCAGGAGTGCTACTTTTGGTGAGAATTCTAGCTAATAACCGGTACCATCCTACCATCATACCCCCCAAAAAAAAAAAAGGATAAAAAGGAAAGGAACTGGATTTCGTCTAATTAAGTGTTTTGGACAACTTTTATTCAGTCGGACCTAATCACCTAAACCGTCGGATCTGGAAATTTGTGCAAACGAATTAGAACTTAATAAATTTAAACGCCTCCATAAATCTTAATTTTCCATACAAATTAATTTTGATCATATTAATTGGATGATTTAGATCTAGTCAACGCCAGTCAAAGAGAAAATGTATTGGGCTGAGGATCTAGTCAACGCCGGTCAAAGTATACTTGTAGAGGAATTAAAATTGAAGAACCCAAGTCTAGTCAACGCCGGTCAAAGTATAGGCATCCAAGCAACCTCTAGAAATATTAGACGGAAATAAATCTGCTGGATCCTGTTTTTCCGAATCCAACTGTTTATATATTTTGAGATTCGCACATTTCAAAAAATTAATAGTTAGATTTGAAAAAGCAGGGTTCTTGCGATTCTTTGAAATCGCGCAGATTTATTTTCAATATTAGACACCCCAATTTTGTTGGAATGTAAAAATGTTTTTAGTAAAACCAACATTAACCAAATCTTTTTTTGAAAATAGAAATGAAGATCTTTACCTTTCAAATCAAAGCTAATACTCTATTATTACACCAAATAATATTTCTCATTCAGATTTTAAACATATATATAATCTCTCATATTATAGAATATGTGCTTTAAGGCGGTGGTTCTCGACCAAAGATTAACCAAATTTTAGTAACTTCTTTTTATTGATGTCTAAGCAAAACATCATTTTGGTTATATTTGGTGGTTCTGGCCGCAATGACAATCCATTTTGTGCAAATCGAAAATGTAGATGGCTTCCTTCAATAAATATTTCATAATCCTTTTAATTACCGAAGTAATTAACAATATATGATCCATGGTACATACTTAACCACCAATAAAGACACTTCAAATTTCTAAAAGTTCCTTTTCTTTTGCAGCCGTCTCAGGGCCGGGATTCATAGCGAGGGATGTAACCTTCCGGAACACTGCCGGCCCACAGGCTCGCCAGGCGGTGGCATTGCGTGTCGACTCCGATCGCTCTGTCTTTTACCGATGCAGCATCGAGGGATATCAAGACACTCTATATGCACACTCCCTTCGCCAATTTTACCGTGACTGCAACATTTACGGCACGGTCGACATAATATTCGGGAATGGCCTCATTGTAGTTCAGCACTCCAACATCTACAATAGGATTCCGCTGCCGGGTCAACAGGTAACAATCACTGCGCAGAGTCGTAAAGACCCGAACCAAGACACCGGTTTCTCAATGCAGGACTGTTTTGTGGATGCCACGTATCCTACGTACCTTGGCCGCCCGTGGAAACCCTACTCGAGAACGGTTTTCATGCAGTCGTATCTGGGCCCCCAGGTCAAACCTGCGGGGTGGCTCGAGTGGTACGGGAATTTTGGACTTGATACTCTGTTCTACGGAGAGTATATGAATCATGGCCCCGGTTCAGGGCTCGGTGGGAGGGTTAAATGGCCTGGATATCACATTATAAAAGATCCGGCGATGGCGGCTATGTTTACCGTGCGCCGGTTTATTGATGGGCTCTCGTGGTTGCCAAATACTGGGGTGATTTTCACGGCTGATTTGGACGGATGAGTACAGAGTACATAATATATTTTGATAATTTCTCTCCTTTGTTTTGCTTTTTTGAAGCCTGGTTTAATGGTATATTTCTTCTTTAATTTTTTTTTATTAGGATAATCATAGAGAAAATTCTTAGATTAATATGGATTAGATGTATTCAATTGCTTACAAAAAGTTTGTGGACTGTTCAATTTAACCAGAGAGCCAGAGAGGTATAGTGTCAGAATATTTACTTTGGCAAATTAGTTCTATATTTGTTCGTATACCGAATGTAGAAATATTTCTCTATGGATAAATACTAATGTATGTCCTTTTATCTCATTGTTTATGTTGACATAATTAACAATTTACTACTTGACAAGAAATTCGAATGCCTTTCTTTATCTTATTATATACCAGAAGGTTTTTGTAATATTTTATGACAATTATTTATATTATTTAGTTTCAAAATTATAACACTTAAATGTTGTATATATGTTGATAGACATTATTATTTTTATATATAACAACATTCAACGTCTAAAAAAAAAATATTCAGCGATTTATTGATATATTGATTAACAATGATTGAATTTCATTTAGAGAAAAATTAATGCAAGTTTGATGTAATTACACCGTGACAAAAAATAAATGAAATTCCTCTCATTTTACAATTATTACTCTATTAATCAATTGTATTAATTGAACACAAAGCAGACCATTCATAACTTCAATACAATTTTTAATAGAGAGTAAATTGGAGCATTACTCAATTGTGCTGCATTCCCTTTCACTCTTGCATTTACTTCTCTTTAAAAGGTAAAATAAAATTTGAAGGAACAATCTCATATATTGCTTTGACTACAAAATGTGGATGCATTGGCAATATAAAAAAGAAGTGTTTCATTTCTTGAGTAACAGAGGATACCAAAGGGGAAAACAGAGAAATTGAACGAGAAATACATAATTCATGTATTCAGATATAAAGATGTGTGGTTAAAGCTCCTTTCTATTTTCTCCGAATTTGTATCAACTAAAGGTAACATAATATTTCTGTTTGGATCTGGACCGTCCAATCAGAATCTGCACGACTATTAAAGTGTCTTGTGTGCTCCACTTCAGGCCGAATTGGCCTAGATTCTGATCGAATGACCGTGATCCAAACAGAAATATTCTAATACCTGATATGAATTCATTTTCTCCTCTATCGAAGGCAAATAAGAAAATAAATAAAAATCTCTCTTTTCCATCAAACACAAAAGTTTCTGTTAATGAAGCTTCATTCTTTTAAAATAGAAAATTTTCCATTGGCCACTACAATTGAGAAAACAAGAGATGAAAACACATTTCTATCCTTAAGGCAGTTACAATTTGAATGCACGTACGGCGTACCAAAAATAATTGAGGTTTGTTTGTTTTTTATTTATTATTTTATTTTGATATGCAATTAACTAAAATTAGTTTATACACTTTTGATTTATAAAATTCTATTTATTTTAATGCACGTTCAAAGTAAATTTTAGCACAGAGAAACTGAATATTTTCTGAAAAGGTTTGATTTGGAAGAAGAAAAAAAATGGCATATCATAGAGAAATGCTTTCTTCACAAGCTCATAATACCCTGGATTATCCTTTTTAATTTTTATCCTCACTTCTGAGATTTACGACTTTTCATCTGGACCAATAAGTCGCTCAAATCTTGGAATCCATGAGCAAACATTGACCTAGGCAAATCAAACCGCTCAAACTATTGGTTCACTCTTCAGAGAAGGCCTAGGGAGCTACTTTTTAATTTTTTTAATAGTAAATGATTAGCTTGATATGATATAAGATGAAGAAATATTACAGGGAAAAATCAGTAAAAATAAAGAAATACATAATAAAAATTAAAATGTGGCGTTTCCATTTTGTTTGACGTTTAGGTCAAAACTTAAACTTTGTTATTGGGTTATCAATTCTTAATTTGACTTGATGGGTCAACTCGAATCCAATTCAATTCGATACTTAACTATAGAGTAGGTCCGATGGGCATCGGACCTACTATGGTTCGATGGGTTTAATCACGTCGATTTGATTTAAAATTCGTGCAGAACTCTTTAAACTTCGTGCGTGTTTGTTTCAATTTTCGTGCGCACAAATCTTAAATTAGATTGGATGGTCATCATGCTCGTTGAACCTAAAGGTAGGTCCGATGGGCATCGGACCTACTCTGTTCTCCTTAACTATTGATAAATGTTCGCTTGCACAGAGGTTCTGGCGGGGCCTCGGCGGCCATTTCAACTTGTCGGTGAACAGGGGTCACAACACGATTGTGGAGGTGTGGGACATACAGAGGCGTGCTCTAACCCCAACCCTGAGAACGCGTTGGGATGTCCTGTGGGCGGTAGGCGTGTGAGCACTGTGGAGAGAGCGAAATAGAAGGCTATTCTCAAATAAAAGCCGCATGGTCACTCAAATGGTGGCTGATACGATCGGGGAGATAATGCTGTGGTTACTCTAGTTTTAGTTCTAGTTTTAGCTCATCATAGGAACTCCAGGGATGCTATTTCGGTCTAGCTGTTTAGACCTAAAATGGCACTGGATAAAGTGCGGGGGTTCTTTAATGTTGAGTCCTTGTAATAAAAACAATCTTTTTCTTTATAAAATTTGTTGACGGTTCCCCGCCAACCTTCAAAAAAAAAACTATTGATAAATGGGTTGAGTTTGAGTACGGGTCTAAAATATTTTATTTATTATAAAAGAGTTGGCCCAATTCATGGCCCATTTACCCGTCTCGACTTGTTACATAAGAGATTACGTGAGAAAAAAATGTTTTGTCCATATGAAATTAGCCAGCAAGTCTAAAAAAAAAAGGAAGTTTTGCTAGAAATGCTCTTGTCAGCATTGTAAAATTTGTTCCATCGACCACCACTATTGTATTTTTAAACGCACCAAATGAAATTAGGTAACAAAAAATACGCCTTCAAACGAAGTGACTTTCGTACTTCGTAGTCAAATTTTATTTAGAGAATTCTTTGCGTGTCCACGCCTGGCTTAGTGGCTTCAAAAGAATCAGAAAAGCATAAGTTCCCGTACAAAATCGATCGGAAAGTGATAACGGAATTAGGGACAGGACATAATTCTTATAATATTTAGAAATTATTTAAAATAATATAAAATATTAGAGCATCTACATCCAGCAACTCAAATGAGTTTCTAAATAACTGTAAATATCTTTTAAAAATTAAGGTCTCTAAAATTTCTAACTCTCACATTTTTGAAATTAATTTTAGAGTTTCTATTAAACCACATCAGCAACAAATTAAAAAGCAGAAATAATTTGAGCAAATTATTTAACCAACATAGAGTTTATAAACAGTTTTTTAATAAGATATTTACTGCATAGTTTCTAAATAAGAAACTCTCCCACCTGAAATTAGATTAGAAACTGCTATGTCAGATTAAAAAAATAGTATCAGGGATGTAGATTGAAATTTTAATATAATAGAAGGAACCGAACCACTTCTTTGATTTCTTTAGATGCCACATCAAAACACTGCACCACACTGTAGCCCACATCAGAATTTGGTATTTTTAAGGACACCGCAAAATTTAAAGGGAGAAGAAAAAGTGCACTGCAAAATTTAATGGACTAAAAGAAGCACAGGGTTCGGTTTCTTTAAATATGTGATTTTCTACAGCGATGGTAAGTTGGTAACATATAGGCTGCACTGACATAAAAATCTGAAGGAACCCAACTAATGGTTAGGTTTCTTCTATTGTATCAAATTTCCTGTTAATCTATCTAATGTGCTATATTATTTTTAAATAATTTCTAAAACAAAAATATTCTGAATTGTAAAAATGACTGGCCTGAATTCTGATCGTTTGTGGCTACAGTTGTGTAACTGTATAACATTACTTTTTTCCTTTCTTATAAGATATGAGAATCAAAGTCACAATCAACTTTCTTGTCGCTGTCAGCTACTCAGCTCCGATTCTGTAGTTCTGTGATTTTATCTACATTAATTACTTGTGCTTTTTTTTTCTTTTCTTTTTTTCATTTTGCTGTTGCTGTTGTATCTTTCTGAAACCAAGAATTTTTTTATTCAAATTTCAAATTTATAATCTTTTACACAGAAAATATTGTTATTGTCACTAGAAAAAAGAAGAAGCTAGTTGTCAGTATTAATACTTTTTGTATTTTGGTTATTTGGAGAAGTTGGTCGCAGGCTGTTAAAATTGGTATCTGGTGTAAGTATATGTTTATAAAAGCATATGTAGAAAGAGGAGGGTTCAAATGCCTCCATTTTTCATGCCTCCACCATGCCTCCATCTTTTAAAACTTTAATAACTCAAAATTTAAAACTTAAAAACCAAAATAAAACCGTTGGATATGATCTAAATCATTTTATCTGTGCACGTGTAAAAAATTATGACATTTCAATTTTGTTTTGATTGTCATCAAGAGTTTGTAAAAAATGCACTAATGTGGATAATTTCTAGACGTTGATTTTTCAACTTATTGATTCACATAAAAATAAAATCAAAATGTGATAATTTTTTATGAGCACATTGATAAAATGATGTAGATCATATCCAACGGTTTTATTTTGACTTTTAAGTTTTAAATTTTCAGTTATTAAAGTTTTTAAAAGTGGAGGCATGGTGGAGCCATGAAAAATGGAGGCATTTGAACCCTCCTCATGTAGAAATAAAAGTATGTTTTGGAAAAACATAAGTAGAAACATTTATTATTGATTTTATTTCAAGTCAAGAGAATAAGTCCCACTCTCTGATTCTATAAATGCGATTCCACCACGTCATTAATTTACTCTGATTTCAAAATGCGTAACTAATTTAAATCATAAATGCTATGGTATCTCAGAAAGGCGTTGTGATCAGAATATGATGCTTAATATAAGAATAAAAAAGAACTCAAAGATGAAAACTTATTTCAGAGAAACACTTGACAAGTTGATTAGTTGCCAGCATGTACACATGATTAAGTATGCTTATTTTTTTTTTTTTTTTTTTTGAGATGTTGCAGTAGGAGTGTTGGTTAGGAGAAAAAAGTTTAAAACTGTAGTTACTCAACGATGAAGAGTTCGAGCCTATGCAAAAATTTAGAAGAAATTATGTTTATTTTTTGTCATAAAAAAGTTTTATTTGAGAGATACACGCGGTGTTTCATGCACTTGATGAGTGGATATGAACATAATTAGTTGTATGTACACGATGAATTTGTATGCTTCTGTGATGTCATGAACGAAACCTATTTGAGATACATTCGACGACCTTTTTTAGATAAATGGATATGGATCCAAATCCAATTAGTTCCATATATAGACCAAAATAAAAAAGAATCCTCATGCTCCTTTAATGTCATTTCATGGTCATAAATTTTTTTTTTTTTTGGTTAAAGGCCCGTAGGCGCATTCATTTAACATTAGGAGTTTACAGGTGTGATGTCTAGCCATTATTATATTTACATATAGACAATCCTAGTAACTAAAGCTCCTAATTTAAATCTGCATCACTCTGAGAAGGAAGGAAAGGTGAAACCAGTGTAGTGAAACTGTTCCACTCGTGCCCGATTAGCCAAGATATGGGCCTGTGTGTTCTCTTCTCTTGGTATAAACTTGCAGCAGTAGTTCGGGTGTGATCTTAAGATTATTGCAATCCTATATAATTCCGCATAGCACCTCCAGTCAACCACCTGTATAGTTTGCTGGATTGTTCTAGGATTGAGAGTATCCACTAACAATTTCGAGTCCATTAAGAAGGTACACCTTACAATTCTGTGAAGAACCGCCTGCTCCATTGCCATCAGTGCCGCCAGTACCTCTGCATGAAACGGTGAGGTTACTGCTTGAAATCCCCTAGCTTCATACATCACCAATTGCCGATTGCATAGCAGTATATAGGCTGCGCCTCCCTTACCTGAAGCATGGAAGGATCCATCCGACCAAACATAATAGCCTTCAGCTCCTAGGTTCGGGTTGAGTTCCTTTGTTGCTTGCCCGAGTCTTTGCTTTGTGATAGCAGCAGGGACTGCCAAGGGATGAACACCAAGTGCGGTACTGACAGAGATTGTGCTTGCCGGAATTGGTGAGACATCCTCAAAGACATACTTGCACCTGGCTTTCCAAATATTCCACGCCAGATTCATGAAAAGCGCCGTATCCGGCTCCGTTAGGTTGCTAAAGATTTGAAGCATGTTCGGCAGCAGCTGCTGCTGAGGTAGATCCGAAGTCCTTAGACCCAACGGTGATAGGAACCAAGTTGCTCTTGCATGAGGGCATTGAAAAATCACATGTGTTGCATCTTCTATCGGAAACTGACATATCTTACAATGTGGTGCCACGGTATTTAGTCTGGTTGCTAGCGTTCCAGCCGACGGCAAAGCCCCCTTCAGAACCTTCCAGAAGAATATGCGCACTCTTGGTAAGATGCTCTTAATTTTCCAAATTTTCTTCCAAGCTTGTTGTTCGACGTCTGTTACAACTCGCCTTTCGAAAGCATGCAATGAATCTAGCATACCATACGCTAGTTTCACCGAGAATTCCCCATTCGTTGCCCATGTAAACATAAGCTTGTCCGGATTCCCGGCATCAGGGCCACACCCCGTAGTTCCCTAACAATTTCAATAGCCAAAAGATCTCCCGCGAATTCTCGTAGTTTTTGGATTGACCATGTCATGGTGTTGCCATCGAACAGGGATGCTACCTTAAGTTGCAATTGTCGCCTTGTTGATCGCGGAAGTTGTCTCCATTCACTGAACCAGGGTTGCGCATAAGCTGGGCATGTAAGACCATCACCTAGGCTCCATTTCGAGTTGTGTGCTAGCATTGCACGAAGCTGTATCATCGCACGCCATAGCCTTGTGCATGGAGCATCTCTTTGTGTATCCCAATAGGTTGAACCCGGAAAGTACTTTGCACGCATAATCTTAACCCAAATTGCATCATTGCCCGAGACGAGCTTCCAGGCACATTTTAGAATCAATGCATTGTTCATAGTAGACAACTTGCGCAATCCTAGACCCCCATCTATTTTCGGCCTTGTAAGCTTATCACATCTGACTAAGCATATCGGCCTAGAATCAGATGTACCCCAGAAAAAGCGTACGCATTTTGATTGAATCTTATCGAGAACTGATTTGTGAAGCGGGGTGCTACTCATCTGATAGACAGGTAGCGATTCCAGAACCGACTTAATAAGAACAAGCTTACCAGCAGGCGAGAGTAGTTTAGCTTTCCAGGTATGCAATCGTTTGTCTATTTTTTGAAGGAGTTCCTGAAAAGCTCGTGGTCGCGATGCATTCACCGAGCTTCCCAAATATGTTTCATTGTCATCAGCAAATTTTGCCCCAAAAATTCGCATAGTTGCTCTTATCTGTGCCAGAGTAGAGTTTTTAGAAAACCAGATTTTTGATTTCTCCGGGGATATACGCTGTCCCGAGAGATTGCAGAACTTTTGGAGCACTTTATTAATGCGATGCGCGTCTTGCCGAGAGGCAGACCCCATTATAAGTAAATCGTCGGCATACATGAGATTCGTCATGGACGGTGCTTGTCGAGCCAAGGAGAGTCCATTGATTCTGCCCTGTTGAAGTTCGTGCTGAAGCATGGAGGTTAGAACATTCATGCAAAGGTTAAATATGTAGGGAGACAACGCGCAACCCTGTCGAAGCCCTCGTAACGGAGTGATGAAACCGCCTCCTGATCCTTGAAACAAGATGGTGAAGCAAGCTGATCGAACGCACATGCCATGATCCATGTGATAAAAGGTCTCGGAATAGCATGTACGGACAGAGCCTGCTCAATAAAAGTCCAACTCATTCTGTCGAAAGCCTTAGATAAATCCGACTTTAAACAAAAAGCCGAGTGTTGAAATCCGCTTTGTGAAAAAGAGTGGAGAATCTCTCTGATGATAATGATCTGATCCGAAATTTGACGGCCCGGGGTGAAAGCCACCTGGTTCGGATGCACTAGGTGTTGCATTACGGGTTTGAGCCTATTTGCAAGTATCTTAGAGATAATCTTGTAGATAACATTGCAACTGCTAATCGGTCTGTAGTCCGTTACCTTTGTTGGCCTATCAACTTTCGGAATCAATACCAAGTTTGACTTCGAGATCTCCGAAGTTAACTCTGTTGTCGTGAAGAAATGATTGACTTCATGTTCAATGGCCGGTTTCAAAGAAGGCCAGAATTTTTGTACAAACCTCGCATTAATCCCGTCAGGGCCCGCCGCACGGTCCGGTCCCAAACTAAAAACAGCAGAAGCAATCTCCTCGTTTGTTGGCATCATTTGCAGTCCGAGCACATGTTCTTGGCTTATAGTTGGTAAGGTATTGGTCAAGCTTTGCATGACTTCCTCCGACCAGCAGTTAGGCGAATAATCTGGTTCACAGTAGATGCTTTTAAAGTGGCGAGTAAAGGCATCTCTGATGTGTCCCGGGTCAATAGTCCATGTATGGTCCTGTAACTGAAGCATGTGAACTGTATTTTTGCGCCTTCTTGCACTGACGGTGGCATGGAAAAAGGCTGTGTTGAGATCGCCTTCCTGTTCCCATCTTAATCGAGTTCTCTGATACCAGTAGGTGTTGACTTGTTGGAGACATACGTTGTATTTATGTTGCAAATCCTTCTCTTCACTAAGAACCGCATCACAAGGCTGAGCAGATTGGTTCCTGAGCATCTGTTGTTCAATTTTAGATAGCTGGTGGTCAGGTCTTGGTTGTTTTCGAACCCACTGCTGCACGTGCCTTCGCATTTTTGCAATAGATGTCTTCCAGTTCATCATCGGCTGCTCCAGAACATGTTTACAAACACCTTCAAATTCAGGATGTTGGAACCACCAGTTCTCTATCCGAAACCTTCCTCGATGAAGCGGGGGAGGGGGAGATGTTCGAAGAAGTATCGGATGATGATCACTATTGAACTTTGGCAAGTGGTATACTGCTGCTGTAGGAAAGAGAGCAGTCCAAGGCGCCGTTGCAAGAACGCGATCGAGCCGTTGCCTAATCAAGGTGCCTTTGTATTGGTTGTTAGACCAAGTGAACGCAGGACCCCGGTAACCGAGGTCTAAAAGGGCGGCCTGTTGCACCATTGTTTGAAAACTTCGCATATGCCTTGTCTGACCAACTCTCCCACCACTCTTTTCACATGACATTAAGGTTGAGTTAAAATCACCGAGTAAACATAAAGGTAAATGAGACCGAGAGTAAAACAAAATACGATCCCATATATATTCGGATACTACATGGTGCGGGTCACCGTAAATAAAGCCCAAAATGAATGACCCGTTGTCATTTTCTACCCTAGCAAAGAAGAAATAAAAAGAACTTTCTAACATAGTAAGCCTAATATCATCGGACCACAATAGCCAAAGTCCACCGCTCTTGCCGGTTGAGGAGATGATTTCAAAATTTGGAAGGGGAAGACGAGCAATGCGACCTCTAGCTGTTGCGGTATTGCACTTTGTCTCTGAAACAAATGCTATATGTGCTCTAGTGGCATGGAGGTACCTATGCATAGTTAGTAAAGTCGCGGGGCCTCCACTCCCGCGACAGTTCCAGCTTAGTATATTCATTGGTCACCCGGCGGCGATTTCGGGCTCGCCGCCCTAAGCCTCTTGTGGTAGCCCGGGGCCTCCTGTCATGGCATGTATCATGCTCCCTAATGGTGAGGTTTCGGGTTTGGGTAGTGATGGAGGTTCCTATGCCTAAGTTTGTAGCTGAACGGGTTCGGGTAGCCTGCCGCCGGCCTGGTCATAAATTTCAGTGACCTAAGTTAGGGGTGATTGCATACAACAAGAATTTTGCATTTAAAAAAAATGATTTTTTTAAAAGATCTTTAATTACACTTTGCCTATCTTATGCGCAGGCACTTTAAGAAATTGTCAAATAAATTAATTGATTGTAGACTCTATATAACATAATTATCATGTGTTTGCTACCAAAATATTTGGTAAAATATTTTTGTGCTTAGCTTAAATTGAAACAAAGTTTTCTGAAAAATAGAAAAAGTTAAATTAAATTCATAAGGCGAATCAAATTAAGCAAAGCAAATATGATGTAATTAATTTATTCCTATTTTAAGAAGCACTGCATGCATTCTTTCCTCTATGATTCGACTATAAATCAGTCTCCTAATTGTTAGTTACATTATGAATGCTCTGAATATATAAAATGAAATGGATGTCGACATGTATCAATTATTCAATTGCATTGACTAGCAATTAATGGATTAAATCATTATTTTTTTGCACCAAGGCATCAAAAGGAAAAAAAGAAACATAATTATAATGAGATTTATTTAAGAGAAAAGGTTTTTGTACTCAACATTCTTTACTCATTTTTTACTCAGACTTATCCGAAGAGGTTTAAACTGTTGGTCCCTACTAATTAACGGCTACGCCTTTTAAAACCTTCCTTCCGTCGATATTTTCTTTCTTTGAATTTCCTTTTTTAAATTCCAATCTTCTTCTTTCCATCTTACGTGATTTTGTGGCGATATTCCATTTTTCTTCTCCCTTTCCTTTTTCAGTTCGCGATTCCTTCCTATTCAGGAAGCTTCAGTTGTGTCTCCTATATTCCAAGGTTCAGGCGTGTCTCCTATAATCCAAGGTTCAATCGAAACGATAATCCAAGATTTAGGCTTGTCTCCGATAATCCAAGGTTCAGTCGAAGCGATAATCCAAGGTTCAGGCGTGTCTCCGATAGGATTGAAGAGGAAATCAAAATAGAAATTGAGTGAGTTCTTTACTGATCTATTTAAGTTTCGTTCCTTCTATTGTTTTGAATTGATAATGGCGATTTTCTTCCTTCTATTTAAGTTTTGTTTTCTTAATGTCATTGATTTGATTTGTCTGTTGTAAGAAATTACTGTATTCAATAATTTGTTTTACAGTATTCAATTTCACTTTCGAAAGAAGATTGACGATATTCATCATTTTCGATTTGGATTGAAGGCCAGAAGTGAAATCTAAATTCAGTGAGTTATTTACATATTTTAATTTACAGGATTCATGTAATAGGTTTATAGGTTGTAGTTATTAGTTTATAGGATTTATCTGTTAGTTTTAAAGGTTATATATAGAATTTTTTAGGATCTGTTTCACAGTTTGACAACATATATCAAATATATTACATGATCTATGCGTTGTATTTCTTTGCTTTATTTACTGGATTTGTTTGACATTTTTCCAGGATATATATGCAATAGCTTACAGCATATATGCAATAGTTAGAGGATCTGTTTAACAATGTTTCTGATTTAAATTTCCAGTATTTATCTAATAGGTTTACATGATATATATAGTGTTTTACAGGGTATATACAATGTTTTACATGATATATGGAATATTTACAGGCTCTGTTTAACAGTTTTACTGATTTAAATTTCTAGTATTTATCTAATAGGTTTATATGATATATACAGTATTTACAGGATGTATTAATCAGGTTTAAATGTTATGTACAGTATTTTATAAGATATACTTAACAGTTTTACATGATATAGCTATTATTTTACATGATATATGCAATTGTTTTCACAGATTTCTTGTTATCTGAATGTCTGATTTTATAGGATATATACAATTGTTTTACAAGATATAATATAGACAATTACAGTGGTTTTATGACATATTGTTTTACTTCAGTATATCTTTTTAACAGCATATATTCAATAGTTACAGGATATATTCAATAGTACAGGATCTGTTTAACAGTGTTACTCATTTAAATTTGCAGTATTTATCTAATAGATTTACATGATATATATTGTGTTTTACATGATCTATGGAAAATTTACAGAATCTGTTTAACAGTTTTACTGATTTTAATTTTCAGTATTTATTCAATAGGTTTACAAGATATATACATTGTTTTACGGGATCTATCAATCAGGTTTAAAGATTTTGTACAGTATTTTAAGAGGATATACTCAACAGTTTTACATGATATAGGTATTATTTTACAGGATATAAGCATTATATTGAAGTTTATTATTTTTACATGATATGTTTAACAGTTTTACAGGATATAGGTATTATTTTACATGATATATATTTAACAATTGTTTTACATTATGTAATATACACAATTACAGTGGTTTTATTACATATTGTTATACTTCAATTTATCTTTTGTTATGGTGTGTTACATTGTTTATCATTGATGTTTATAGGTTTTATACAATGGACTTTGACTTGAATGAAGATATGAGAAGTGATATTTCCATAGCTGATGTTGTTCCAGCTGATCAAGTTGCAGAACAAAGATTCATACATGAATGGGATTTGAATGCAGAACCAGGAGATATAGTAAGAAAGGGATCAGGAGAGTCAGAGATTCTTGAATTGGATTTGAACACATAACCAGTTTCAGGAGGACATGGATCAGGAGAATCAGAGGTCTCTGAAAATTCTTTAGTAAGTGCTCCTGTGGTTGGTGATGATTTTTATTTTATTGAGGAAGCGCACGATTTCTGGAAACTCTATGGTTTTCAGACTGGTTTTGGTGTGTGCAAGATGACAAGTCACAAGAAGGGTGGTAATGTTGTTGCTTGTCAATTTCAATGCACTAAATTCAAAGAAGCATGAAAAAGTTGAAGATAGAGAACCTTTTTCAGAGAGAGGCGGAGGCCTTCTGGAAACTCAAAATGTAAAGTTTTTCTCAAAATTAAATATTCTGAGCTGACTGGATCCTGGTGAGTAAGCAAGTTGTTTTTGGAGAATAACCATGAACTGCTCCGGGTTCATCCTTTCTAATCCTGGCTTATCGATATATTCCAAAGAGATTCAAGGAAATGTTGGATAATTAACTCAAATCAAGGGTTGTCGCCGGCTGATAACATTGAACTTGTGTTAAAAATGGCTGGTGGGTATTTTAAGGGTACCTTTACACGAAAGGATGCTCGAAACCACATTGATAAGTACAAGTGGGGCAAACTGAGGGCTCTTGGTGGACATGATGCTAATTACTAGCAGATTATTTTGAGAAGAAGCAATTATGTGATTCGAACTTTTGGTACACATACAAGCATATGAATGATGCGCATTTATGGAATATTTTCTGGGCCGATGGACTTGGTCGTGCAGTACCTTACAAATAGGTAACTTTTTTAGTGATCTAAATTTCCAGCATTTATCTAATAGGTTTACATGATATATCAATCAGGTTTGAAGGTTATGTATAATATACGATATATTTTTCATTTTTACAAAATATGTGCAACAGTTTACATAATCTATGCATTGTTTTTCTTTTATTGTTTTTTACATGATATGTTTAACAGTATTATAGTATATAGACATTAGTTTACATGATATATGCAATTGTTTTCACAAATCTCTTTGTTATCTGAATGTCTGATTTTACTGAATATATACAATTGTTTTACAGGTATGATATGGTGCTTGTTCTTTTTGTCGGTGTCAACCATCACTGGCAAACAGTAATATTCGCTTGTGCTCTACTTGGAAGAGAGACTGAGGAGGACTATAAATGATGCATGGAGAAATTTGTAGTTTATGCTTGTGAATAGTAAAAATTTTATAGTTTGTATATGTTATTTTTATAGTTTCAGGTATCAATTTTACAGTATTGAAGTCTTGTAGTTCACATCTGTTAGTTTTATAGTTTGCATCTGCTAATTTTACAGTATTGAAGTTTTATTTTACATGATATAGATCTATATATAAATATTAATAATTGAAGAAAAAAATGACGAATTTTTTTTAAAAATTAAAAAAAATAAAAAAATTTAAAAATTTTAATTTCGAAAAAAATTTAATTTTGATACAAAAAAAATAATTTGCATAATTTTAGTTGTTATTTGTAAATAACTGCAAGAAGTGGTTCGTTTTTCAAATCTTCTAGAAGCTGTCAATTTGAAAGTACAGCATGTGGTCCCGCTGAAAGTATAGTTGGAAGTACAGGTAGTTTGCTAGTTGTTAAATGTTTGCAACTAACTTGGGACCACTTGCAAGGGTCGCTGGCTGTTAGAATTTTGAAATACGTATTATACATGATTTGTTGTTGAAGATACAGTACTGATAGTAGAGTTTTACAGTATTCGCGTAAGTCAAATGATAGTTTTTTTGACTAAAAACTGAATACAGAAATTTGGGTACAGTTAGTCTCTTCCTTTATTTAATGTGGCGAGTAGCGTTGAGTTTGCTTCGGTATTGAATCCATAGAAATATATTTCTCAATAACATTTGCTTCCACAAAAAATAGAAAGAAAATATCTATATACTCACACAACAAGATATGAATGCGCAATTAATCCATCACAATGCGCATTTTTTGCCTCTTAATTTGATGAACTTAAAATAGTTAAGATTTGTGTTTTTCTCAATGTTTTAAATAGCGTTTATAGCGTCATAGCGGGAAGGCTACAAAAAAGCTATAGCGAATAGCGTAGCTATGCTACATAGCGTTTTTTTTTTTTTACAAAAAAATATTATATATTTGTACTAAATGTCAACATTATTTAAAGTATCATAGAACAATAAATAACACCAAATTAATTAAGAAATTATAATATTCATATTGAACCAGTACAAAGTCCAAATTACGATTCAAAATATCCATAGTAATATCATAAACTATCGATTTTTTTCTATTCAAAATATCTTAAACATCATGATTCATGACATGATATTTTTTTTTCTATTTAAGTTTCAAAATAACCTAGACAAGGGTTTCTTTCTCGGTTTGAGCAAATTAAAAAAACTGTAGCAACAAAGATTTTAGCTGATTTCGGTTTGGATTTTTATTTAACTTTTTTGGGTCGTTATTAAAGCCATATAAATTATCTAAAAAAGCCCATTATGCATAGCGCGCGCTATTTGCGCTACACGCTATGCGCTATAGTGGACCGCTATTACCGCTATAGCGGCCGTAGCTCAATTAGCGCATTTTGATGCCATAACTTAGCGTTGAGGATCCAAAAATGCTATAGCAGCGCTATAGCACGCTATTTAGAACACTGGTTTTTCTATACTGGTATGTGTAGGCAAAACTCACGAGATTTTAGACTGCATTTAGAATTTGCATTCTCATCTTTACATAATGCTCATCATGCCATGTTTTAATTCAATACATGGATGGATAAAAAAAAATCATGCATAGCAGAACTACACTTTGCCCGGAGTCGCTAAGCCACCCTCCTAATTTTAATTTTTTTTAATAATGTATATTGAAATTTAATTGGTTTTTCATTTTTAATTTTTTTAATATATACTTTAGTCTCCTTCATAAAATGTTAGATGTGTTCACGTAGTCAAGTGGTTAGAACTCTATTTTGTGATTTATGAAGCCTTGAGTTCAGATCTCACTAATCACAAATTATGCATTTTAAGTTTTAGCTTTCCCTATCTAAAATTTCTAAAAAATTTAGTTCCACCCCTGAGTGCAATTGGTTAAGATATTAATTTCTTTTCGTGTGAGATATCATAAGTTTAAAATTTAATATATATCACTGAAGGGGATTGTAAAACTTGATTTTCATATTATGTTAACAATAAAATAAAAAAATTAAGTTAAGAATCAAACATTCATTAAATATCTCAAAATAGTGAAAAGATAATACTATTTGCAGGATTAGTGTCTGACAGTAGTGTGAGAAAAATACTAATTTAATGGTGTGAGAAGAGTGTTAATTTACGTTATTCGAAGTGGTGTAGATGATATTTGAGTTGTATTTTTCAAATTAATTGCTTATCTAAAAAGTACTTAATTATATTTACCCGCTATTGGTACAAAATATTATTGACTCGAAAAATAACATTAACTCAATACAGTTCTAAAAAAAATGTATTTAATATAGATTCAAATGAAATTAATAACATTTTTCCCAACTTAAAACAGTAAACATAATTAATGAAGTAACTGAAGTTCAGAACTTTTAGATGAATATTGGGAGTTACTATATATATATATATATAGTAGATTCTGACGTCATTAATATTAGTGGGCTTCGTTAATTGATTAATTTGACTCGGAGTGTGCTGGTAGTTGGAATCCAATCCCACATGAGAGGAACATTACTGTAATTATGCATGGACGTCACAACAGACATTGCATCATAAAAAAAAATTATGTTTTTTTGTGAAAATATTTATTGCCCCTACTTCGTTTACAAACCAATCTCCCACCCAATTTTGACCTACTTGCGTTTAGCAAGTGCATTTATTTATTTTTTTCCCATCTATATTTGTAGCACACGTCTCTTTTATGTATTTACGTCATTATCTTTAACAAAAATTTGAAAATTTGCCTACGGACACTTTAATAAAAGAAATTCGAAAATTTACCATTTATTTTCTATCTTTTTTGAGAGTTTATAGATCCGTAATTAATGTGTAAGAGATTCAACTATATGGATTTATGTACAAATATATAGATGTGAAGTAAAACACTCGCTTTACTTCGTGAAGTACCGTAGCCCAACTCTCTCTCTCTCTCTCTCTATATATATAGGCTATCATGCTTTGAGAAGTAAAAAGAGTGTTTTATTTCTCGCTCATATCTTCATTTTTAAAGTTCAAACAGTCGATCCAAACTTCTCAACATGATCTTCATATTGATATGTGCTTGGAGACCAAATTTTATATTTTTTGAAATTTTTTTACTATTTTTTTATAATATTTGAAAATCACTGCTTTTCATTAAATAAAAAATAATAAAAATTAACAAAAACACTGATTTCAAATTTTTTTTAAAAATAGTAAAGAATTTTCAAAAAATGTAAATTTGGTGTCCAAGCACATATCAATATAAATATCATGTTGAGAAATTTGAATCGACTGTTTGAACTTTGAAAATGGAGATATGAGCGGGAAGTAAAACACCCTATTTACTTTCCAAAGCATCGTAGCATCACTATATATATATATATATATATATAGTTCGGCTAGCGTCAAAAACGTTTGAATAGAGAAACTTATTCAAATAAGTCCAGAATCATTGGATTGTTTTTTAGATTTGCTCTTCATCAGAAGTACCGTAGCCCAACTCTCTCTATATATATTGATATATGAGTAGAACTAGGGTGCTCCTAAGCTCACCAAGTCCTTCGTGAGCGCGACTCTAAAACCTATCGAATTGACTTCAAACGACATTTCCAAACCGTTAGATGTTCAATCTATATTAAAATGTGCTTGGAGACCAAATTTTACATTTTTTGGAATTTTTTTACTATTTATTAAGATGGTTTGAAAATCGCTGTTTTTATTAAAATTCTGCACCATTGGAAAACAGCGATTTTCAAACCATCTTAATAAATAGTAAAAAATTCCAAAAAATGTAAAATTTGGTCTCCAAGCACATTTTAATATAGATTGAACATCTAACGGTTTGGAAATGTCGTTTGAAGTCAATTCGATAGGTTTTAGAGTCGCGCTCACGGAAGGGCTTGGTGAGCTTAGGAGCACCCTAGTTCTACTCTTGATATATTGATATATTGGAACCAAGTGACCACTGTTTATTAGTCCTAAATATTAAAACAATTAGGAGGATAAATCTAAAGGTACAATTTATTACTCTCATTTTTTTCCAGTATCTAAGAGCATCTTTTCCGGTTCTAAGAAAACTTCAAGTATTTATGATAGGGAGGGTGCAGTGTTCATAAATTTAATAATTATGATATACTAAAATATGATACTTCTAATAATAAAATATTAATTAAGGAAACTAATAAAAAATAAATATATTTCGTTGCATATTATTGGTTTCAAATCTTATATTAAGAATATTTCTTGTTTTGTTGTATAATATTTCCTTATTCAATGCTAGAAATTCTATATTGTCCACTTGGACCAAACAAACATATGTTTTGCGAATATTTCTCATATAGAATCACTTAAATACTTCAAATAATAGATTTTCTAAGTAAATTCTAACCGTTTGATGAAAATATATGGATCATCCATGATTTCTCATATAGAATCCATCATCCACTGGCTATTTACTTATTTATTATTTGGGGAATTTCAGGTAAACCCCTAAAAAACTTTGAAATTATGTGTTCCCCTCTCGAAAATTCATAATATCGTATTTATCCTTGTAAATTCATAATATCCATTTTATTGTCTTTTCTACTAAAAGTCTAAAACTCTATTTAAATTTATAAAGTACCTATTTATAATTTCAAAGTTTTTGAGGAGTATACCTGAATCCCCCCTTATTATTTTAACAAATTGTGTATATATCAAAATTTAGATCAATTTAAAAGTCGTTTAGCATTTTATCAAATTATTTAAAATTTCAATGGTTGGGTTTTAACAGTTTTATGATGGCAAAGTAATTAAGTTTCAAATTGGCACAAATCTTTTAATACGCACTCTATCTAAAAGATGGAGATTATAGTTTTAACTTTTTTTGTTTTAATTATATTTAAAAATATGAATTAAATATGCAATAAAAGTACACGATGTGAGACTAAAAAAGCACAATGGTTTAAAAAAATAGAAAGGCTAAAATGATGTTTGTCCAAATTTCGTGGTACTAGAATTCAAATAAAATGAGAAAGCATAGCTAGAAGTCTAGAACACACAGACATAATTTATTAATACCAACATTGATGTCTGCCATTGCCAACATGCACACAACACAAACACATAACAACAACAGAAAACACAATAAAAGCGCAAATTAGGATTGACCAACCCCTGATTCGGCTTTCTTTCCTTAAACAAAGAAAAAGCATAATACTTAACAACACACATCACACAACTACGCAGCAGACAATGCAACTGGCTATCTCAAGAGCAGACTAGTACTCAGTTTTACCAGTACTCGCCTGGTTTTTAACCAGGCCTTTCTCAGTATCCAATTCAGAAGCCTTATTTTTGAGATACAACTCAAGTTTGTAGTCCAGGAATTCACGCATCATGCCAATGAGCGATATAGCAGTGGCACAAGAGATAACGGCACAAAGCCCCTTGGTAACGGTTTGAACTGTTTCGACAGTTTCTTTATAGCCCGAGATGCTCCATAAGTTGATGAAATGGGTAGCACCACAAAGGACGATGAAAGATCCAAATTGCAGCAGGATCCTGCGGTATGGGGCGAGAGACGAATTCCTTGCCAGGTACAATAGCTCCAGTGGGATCGAGAAGTACGCCACAGAGATGAACAAATCAGAGACCAACTGGTACTTGGCTAAGGTGTTGTTAGAGGACCAAAGGGAACCGGCACAGCGGCATGCATCCATTGGAAAACAAACTTGCAGCAGGAGAAAGACAGTAGGAAGGAAGAAGGTGGAGAGATAGAGAGGAGATAATGTGCTATGTGAATACTTCTGTTTTTATAGGTAATAATTGATTCCACATTAATTCAATGGAGGTTTAATTAGTTCATTCATTGAATCAAAGGAAATGAGAGAAAGAAAACAAAAAAAAACAAAAAACAAAATAGATGGATCTTTTGTGAACCATACGCTGCTAAAAGATGTCAACAAAGTCTCCACATACAATAGATAATCACCATCTTCTGTAAATTAAAATGGCTCAGTTATTTTAATAAAATGTAAAGCGTCGATCAGGATTTTTGATGGAGATAAAAATAATTATTCCATAATTTTCATTTTAGTGTACTAGAGGATGATCCGCTGGTTATTTATTATTTTAACAAATTGTGTATATATCAAATTTAGACCAATTTAAAAGTCGTTTAGCATTTTATCAATTTTTTTTTTTAAATCTTGGTTGAAGAAGCTACCAAGGACAAATAATTTAAAATTTTAATGGTAAAGCTTTCATGGTACTAGAATTCAAACAAAATGAGAAAGCGTATATAGCTAGAAATCTACAACACAAACTTTATTAATACCAAACGTTGATGCCTACCATTGCCAGCATGCACAAAAGACGAACACATAACAACGACAGAAAACACAATAAAAGCGCAAATTAGGATTGACAAAATCCTGATTCGGCTTTCTTTCCTTAAACAAACAAAAGAACAGTACTTAACAAACACACGTTGACACAACTACGCGGCAGACACTACAGTCAACTGGCTACCTCAAGGGCAGACTAATGCTCAGTTTTACTCATGGTTTTGAAACTCGGAATAGGAATCGAAATTGGATACTTGACGGTGGAATCGGAATAGGATGAATCGGCTGAAATTGAAAGAATCGGATCGGAAACTCGGATTTTTTTGGCAGAAGTTTGTTTTGTAGCCAAAATATAGAAAAAAATTTGTAAAAAAATAATTTATAAGAAAACTATGTAAACAAAAAATTATACTCAAATAATCCATTAATTGTATAATATAATATAAGCATTGCAAATAGAACACACCTTTTATGCAAGCCAGTTATAATTTAAGCATAGAAAGCAGGATATATAATATAATATACACCCAGGAGTACCTGGATTAACCTCGATTGAAATTCTTAATGGTTGAGTTTTAACTGTTTTATGATGGATAACCAATTAAGTTTCAAATTGACACAAAATTTAATATGCTCTCTATCTAAAATTAAGATTGATAATTTTAACCCTCTTTTGGTTTTTATTATTTATTTAAAATATCAAAATAAATCTGTTATAAATAGTTAGTATTGTATGTTAAAATTGTCATTGACATTACATGAAAAAATGGTCATGATCAGTAGAAAAATGGTTTATGGAACATATAAAGGGCTAACCATCAAGTGAGTTTAAAAGGCTTTCATGACTAGAAAATGATGTTTATCCAAAATTCACGGCACTAGAATTCAAATAAATTTAGAAAGCATATATAGGTAGAAATCTAGAACACACCAACTTTATTAATACCAAACATTGATGTCTGCCATTGCCAACATACTTGCAACACAACGCAAACACATAAAAACAACAGAAAACACAATAAAAACACAAAGGCGGAATTTCACGTATATCCTCAAAAACTTCAAAATTACATATTTCCCCTCCAAAAATTTGAAATTACGTATTCCCCCCTCTAAACTTCAAATACTCACAAATTTATTCATTTTATCGTCTTTTATATTAAAACTCATTCTAAATTTATAAAATACTCATTTTACCCTTTATTAAAAAAAAATATAAAGCCCATCAGACTCAAATTTGAATATTAATGGTTTATCTACCGTCCGAACTGCTTTTAGATCTGTGAGCACAAGATCAGCACAAATCTTGATGTGAACATACACGCATATTGAGGTAACATACACAGATCTTAATGCGATGCGCACAGATCATATTGCTTTAAGATCCATGCATGCTAGATCAGCACGAATATGAAGCGATGCGCGCGGATCGGACGGTAGAGGAACCCTTCAGATTCAAATTTGAGTCTGATGGGCTTTTATATGCTTTTAATAAAGAATAAAATGGATATTTTAAAATTTTAGAATGAGTTTTAATATAAAAGACACTAAAATGGGTAAATTTGTGAGTTTTTGAAGTTTAGAGGAGAAATACGTAATTTCAAACTTTAGAGGGGGAAATACGTAATTTTAAAGTTTTTGAGGGGTATACGTGAAATTCCCCAAAGGCCCAAACACAAATCAGGATTGCCCAAATCCTAATTCGGCTTTCTTCCCTTAAACAAACAAAAGCACAATACCTAACAACACACATCGACACATCTACTTGGCAGACATGCAACTTGTTGAAGATATCAAATCCAATCAAGATCAAACCCAATCCAATTAGGATTCCTAACAGCTCTCAACCTTACATAAGTGACCCAAAATATTAGGAAATTCCAACTGATGCAAATTAAAATGTAATTAAGCAATATTTAGTATTGTTAACGTCTATTTGTATATTAGGAAATGGTAACGGCTAGTTAGCCTTTATTTTTTTTTTTTAAAAGAGGCATAAAGATGCCCATTTGCATTAGCAAAATGAAAGTCATAATTACACAGTAGCATCAGGAACGACCAAAGTCCCCCTCCAGATGTCTAAAAGAACCACAAAAAAAGGGCAATCAACAGCATAACAAGTAACTAAACTATTATTTATTACAAACTAAACCTTTCCCAAAATAACAGCTAAAAGAAACACAGAATTAGCTATTCAGCAGCAGCATTAGGGGCTTCTCCATCTATCACCACCATCACAGGAGCTTCAGCCCATTCCCGCAGCGGAATTTCGTCGACTGCATCAGGAAGCCAAGTCTCTATCTCTTGCACCACGGCATCCTTGATATTTCCTGACCAATATTGAATTAAAGACAAAATTAGAAAGATCATCGATCGATTATTTTTAGGTGTTACCCCTGTAAAACATATATCATTGCGATGTTTCCAAAGCGACCAACATAATGCACTTATAGTTATGAGAGCTGCTGTCCTCTTTTTAGAAGGTAAGGATTTGACAAAATCTAGAACATCATCAAAATTGTGGGGCTGCTGAATCTACGAACCATTTATTTGTTCAATGTGCCTTTGTAAAAACCATATGGTTCTGGATGGGAGATTTCCTAGCCTTTATAAGCACCTGTAATTTGTGTAAATGATACAACTCAATCAATACAAAAAACATACTTTTATTCACTGTTATTTGAAATACAACTGGCTATCTCAAGGGCAAACTAGTATTCAGTTTTACCAGTACTGCCTGGTTTTTAACCAGGCCTTTCTCAGTATCCAATTCAGAAGCCTTATTTGTGAGATACAACTCAAGCTTGTAGTCTAGGAATTCACGCATCATGCCGATGAGCGATATAGCAGTGGCACAAGATATAACGGCACAAAGCCCCTTGGTAACGGTTTGAACTGTTTCGACAGTTTCTTTATAGCCCAAGATGCTCCATAAGTTGATGAAATGGGTAGCACCACAAAGGACGATGAAAGATCCAAATTGCAGCAGGATCCTGCGGTATGGGGCGAGAGACGAATTCCTGGCTAGGTACAATAACTCCAGTGGGATCGAGAAGTACGCCACAGAGATGAACAAATCAGAGACCAACTGGTACTTGGCTAAGGTGTTGTTAGAGGACCAAAGGGAACCGGCACAGCGACATGCATCCATTGGAAAACAAACTTGCAGCAGGAGAAAGACAGTAGGAAGGAAGAAGGTGGAGAGATAGAGAGGAGATAATGTGCTATGTGAATACTTCTGTTTTTATAGGTAATAATTGATTCCCACATTCATTGAATGGAGATTTAATTAGTTCATTCATTGAATCAAAGGAAATGAGAGAAAGAAAGCAAAAAAAAAAAAAAAAATAGATGGCTCTTTTGTGAACCGTACGCTGCTAAAAGATGTAACTAAAATTTTGAACAAACTTAATGCCTCAGTTATTTTAAAAAAATGTGAAGCGTCGGATCAGGACCTGACATCTCTGAGAAACTAAAATATACAGAAAATAATAATTATTCAATGGATATGCTCATCAAGGTGTCATTTGCAATTGTCCATTATGAAAACCTACAAATATCATCAAAATGGTTATCTGTATTCATTCATAGCATGAGATGTATATTTACTTCTTTGACGTTCAGTACTCCAGAAATCACTTTAACACGGCTTGTCATTGAATTGATATGCTAGTTTTATCAAAATCTAAATTTATGGATCCGCATGTCATTTTTGAAAATCTTTATACTGGTTAAATTTTACTGTGTATAATTTGAAGATAGATTTCCATATAGCTAAGAAGAAAAAAAAACAATACAAGAAGCAGCGTATCAAAATATCAGACTATTAGTTTTACATATAAGGCCTTCTTTAGAGACTATGGATTGCATTGAGGCAATTAATTCTCATGTTATAAATACGGAAAATAAAAGATAAATTAACAAGGTTTATGATTTTTCAGAACTATATTTTTTTTCTTTTAAAAAAGGCAAGATGCCATTTCCATTTACTGAAAAAAATACAAAATTATTGCTATACATGTTTATAATTTAATAGTGCTCCAATGACGAGGATCATGTCTATCATTGTCAACATATATATAAAGAAAAATGGTAGAACGAAGATTTCTCTCCAATTAAAAGTGTTATCTCAATTTTGTCACGATCTTTCCTTCATAACCATCCTCTTACAATGTCTTCTTTTCCATCTTTTTTTTCTTCCCATAAGACATTTGGACCATACTTATAACATCGCTCTGTTTCATTGGATTCAATACGCATGAATTATTGTGGTATTAGAGCTCACTGTTTTAATCAGTACTTGAATGGTTGGGCTTTTGACACAAGTAAATATATAATTTAGAGTAAAACCAGGTGTTCTTAAGCTCACCAAGCCCAACCTACCGGATTGACTTCAAACGACGCATCTAAACCGTTGAAACCGATCTACTTCATGAGTGATGCGTTTACATGTCAAATTTTAAAATTTTTGAACTAATTTAGTATAAAGTCAAGGGGTCAAAAAAAGATGATTTATAAGTTAATTTTAATGAGTTCATTTTTCATCATTTTTTGACCGCTTGACTTTATACTAAGTTAGTTCGAAAAATTATAAATTTGACATGTAAATACATCACTCATGAAGTAGATCGGTTTTAACTGTTTGGATGTGTTGTTTGAAGTCAATCTGATAGATTTTTGAGTTAAACTCACAAAGAGGCTTGGTAAGCTTAAGAACACCCTAGTTCTACTATAATTTACGAGGAGGGTTCAAATGCCTCCATGTTTTGTGTATCCATCATGCCTTCGTTTTTAAGAAACTTTAATAATTCAAAATTTAAAACTTAAAAGTCAAAATAAAACCGTTAGATGTGATCTATGTTATTTTCTCTATGTACTCATAAAAAAAATATCACATTTCAATTTTGTTTTTATGTGAACCAATAAGTGTGAAAAATCAACGTCTAGTAATTATCCACATTAGTACATTTTTACAAACTCATGATATCAACCAAAACAAAGTTGAAATATCACAATTTTTTACACGTGCATAGTTAAAATAATATAGATCATATCCAACGGTTTTATTTTAACTTTTAAGTTTTAAATGTTTAGTTATTAAAGTTTTTAAAAATAAAAGCATGATGGAGATACAAAAAATGAAGGCATTTGAATCCTCATCTTAATTTATATCCAACAATCTACGTACCACAAACCAATAAAAGAAATAAATCACTACCTAGGAGACGCAAAATTTTTTAACATTCATGCCTGCCATACAACTATAAAAGCTCACAAACTCACGATGACAAAAGAAATATTAAGATTGATAAGTTCTAATTTCACTTCTTTCATCCTGCAACAAAAACAAAAGCATGGTAGTATATATATAACAACACATATGTTTGAGCCCAGTCAAAGCATATTAACATTTCTTTTTAATAAAAAAAAAAAAGAGAAAGAAAGCAAATTTACCATTTATGGGCATTCTAGTACTTAGTTTTGGCAAATACCCTCCTAGATTTTAACCAGGCTTTTCTCATCCAATTCAGAATCATTACTTTTGAGAGAAAATTCCAGCTTATAGGTTAAAGAAAGCACGGATGATGCTCATAAGTTCTATTGCAGTGGCACATGACACAATGGCACACAGCACCTTGGCAACGGTCTGAACAACATCAACGGTTTTTGTACAGCAGGATAAAACCCATAAATTGATTAAATGGGTAGAGCCACAAAGGACGATGAAAGCTTAAAACAGCAAAAATATCATGCGGTATGGGGAGAAAGTCGACTTTCTGGTAAGGTACACTAATTCAAGTGGGATGGCGAAGTATGCCAGAGCGATCAACAAATCAGAGACAAACTGGAACCAGGTTAAAACATCATCTGAGGCCCATAGGGACCAAGCACAGCGGTATGATTCCATGAGAGAGAGAGAGGTGAGTTGGAGAGAGGATATAGCTAGTGTGATATGTACGTTAATTCTTCTGTTTTTATAGGTGAAGTGATGCACTTGAGAGTAGGTCCGATGGACATCGGACCTACTCTGGTTCGATGGATTTAATCACCGTCTATTTGCTTTAAGATTCGTGTGAAATGCTTTAAACTTCGTGCGTGTCTGTTTCAATTTTCATGCGCACAAATTTTAAATTAGATTGGACGGTCATCATGCTCGTTGAACCTAAAAGTAGGTCTGATGGGCATCGGACTTACTCCGTCCTCGAAGTGATGGACCCTTCCATGGAAGTCCCATAGCACACCATTTTATTGTTTGTATCTGAATTTGTTACGTGAGGAAACTACCATGTATTGTTTGTTTGTGCATTTGCTTTGGTTCATCGAATGAAAGTAATTGCCACATCCACTGAACCAAAGGAAATTCAGAAACAAACAACAACTGGAAGTTTTGCAAATTATACACTGTCAGGAGAGGAAGGATTTCTGACTGTGATTATAACCAATTTTGACTTGGTTAATGAAACGGGAAGGAGGGAAATAGAGAAGGGCAGCTTTGGTCAGGAGTCGGTCAGCAATTCAAATGGAGTAGCTCTTCTGTCGCTGGGCCCCGCTATAATTGAAACAGAGAAGATAGAGTGCGGGTCAACTGGAGATGATCCTAACAGCAACCGTTGTGAATTGGTTAAATCGCAGGACTGAGAGAGAGGTCCCCATCTGACGTGGCGAGCGGGAGATCGTTTGCGCGTTTTAGTTTACCAAATTAAATAATTTCTGTTGGGAATGCATCGCCTATATATAGGGATAGCATCTGTTATTGCAATTTTATGTTGTTGATACTTTTCTTCCCCAATTTCTCTTTTAACCAAATTAGCTAAACTTTGTATCTTCCTGATATTAATACAAAAATTGAGATTGTTTTGTCTCCGAGATTGTGTTCTATCTAGTTATCTTGATTTGTGCTTCCTCAGAGAATTGAGAGTGTGACAAGTGGTATCAGAGCGTATCGATCGCATCTGGGAGTAACCGATCTCACCATGGCGACGCACACTCGCGGTAAGACACAAGCTGAAATAACTCAAGAAATAGAGGCTATTCACGATCGTTTCAATCGATCTGAATCATCTCAACTCGAGATTGGGAGTAAGGTGAGCTTGATGGAGAATCAGTTGGGTATGATAGCTCGAGACACCACATCAAACACTCAGGCTATCTCAGCCATGATTCAACAACTGGCGGAGATGCAACGGACCATACACCATCACTTTGCCACTGAGCGACCAGTCATCCATGAGGCTAGCGGTACTGGTGATCGTGATACCGGTACGGGCTCTACCAGTAGAGAACGGGATAAAGATCATCAGCAAGGTGATAATCAAAACTACCGGGTTAATTTACCCCGTTATGATTTCCCGACCTTCGAAGGTATTGAATCGACTGAGTGGCAGGAAGAGTGTGAATTGTATTTTGACCTGTTTAACACACCAGAGACATTCAAATCTAGACTGGCCACCATGCATTTCCGTGGTGAGGCCAAGGATTGGTTTAGAAGTTATAAGATTGCAAATCCCCAACCTCCATGGCCTGATTTGATAAATTTAGTCAAGGAAATATTCAGTGGCAAGGCCAACAAACCAGTGGATGAATTTAAAAGAGTTCACCAAACAGGTAGGGTAGAAGAATATGTGAAATTGTTTCTGCAAGCCAAATCTCGATTGACCTATATGAGACAAATTGTGAGTGAAGAGTTCTATGTGGAAGGGTTCATATCAGGACTCAAGGATGAAATTAAGCACACTATAGAAATGTTCAACCCCCAAACAGTAAATGATGCTGTTAAAATGGCCAAACAAATTGAATTATTCCTTGATAGTACCCTAAAGAAAACCTATGTCCCAACCAAAACACCCACCTTTACCAGTACTAAACCAGTCCTGAACCATGAAACTAAATGGAAAGAAAAAGGACCCTTCATGCTTAAACCCTCACCTACTACCATGTCTCTAGATCAAAAGAGAGCTCTAGGTCTGTGTTTCAAATGTAATGAAAAATGGGGTCAAGGGCATAAATGTCAAGTCAAAAGAATTATGCTAATAGAAGAAGAAGAGGGGGAGGCACAGGCATGGCAACAAGACATGATGCAACAGTTGCACATTGAACAAGAAGAAAAGGTAGAAGGGGATGAACAAGGTGAATTGGCAGTAGTGAATTTGTGCACTATCCACCATAACCCCAACAGCAAAACTCTAATATTCAAAGGTGAAATTCAGCAAATTCCTGTATGTGCTTTCATTGATAGTGGGAGTACCCATTCATTTATAAATCCTTATTTGGTAGAAAATCTGACCTTGAAGACACAACAAACCCCCACCCTTAGAGTCAAGATTGCTGATGGTACTAAGATGAGTACTAATCAGTTATGCCCTAATCTGAATTTTAAATTACAAAACCATGATTTTGAATCAGATTTGAGGGTATTGGATGTTAATGGGTTTGATTTACTTTTGGGTGTGGATTGGCTATCCAGTATGAGTCCCATGTTTTTGGATTGGAAGAAAGGAATTATGAAAATGAGAAGCAAGGGTAAACCAGTCACATTGGAAGTAGAGGAAGTCCGTTCAGCTGTACATATTTGTGAAGGGTTTGCACAATTGATGAAAGGGAAGGACTCAGACAGTGAGGTGATGATGGCTCATGTGTTTAGGTTGGAGGGAGTAGAAGAGGAAGAGAAAAAACCTTTTGAGGGTCAATTCCTAAAACCAGTGTTACAAGAATTCAACTTCCTGTTTGATGAACCTAAATCCCTTCCACCAAAAAGAGACCAAGACCATCAAATACACCTTAAACCTGATTCCAAACCCATAAACCTTAGACCCTACAGACTTTCATACTACCAGAAACTTGAAATCGAGAAGATTGTTGAAGAACTTCTTAAACAGTCCTTCATACAACCTTCTATTAGCCCATACTCCTCACCTGTGTTACTAGTTAAGAAAAAGGATCAATCATGGAGATGTGTGTTGATTATAGGAGGCTTAATCATGACACCATCAAAAATAAATATCCCATTCCTATTATTGAAGATTTATTGGATGAACTCAAAGGGGCCAAAGTTTTCACAAAACTGGATTTAAGATCAGGATATCACCAAATTAGGATGCATGATAGAGATATTCCAAAAACAGCCTTCCATACCCATGAGGGCCTTTATGAGTTCAAGGTAATGCCCTTTGGACTCACAAATGCTCCAGCCACTTTCCAAAACCTGATGAATACCCTCTTCAAACCTTTCCTCAGAAAGTTCATATTAGTATTCTTTGATGATATCCTAGTATACAGTGATGACCCAGTCAAGCATGCACATCATGTGAAACAGGCTTTTGAAATTTTGAAGAAAAATCAGCTCTATTTGAAGAAAAGCAAATGTGAGTTTGGGGTATCACAAGTGGAATATTTGGGTCATGTCATAAACCATGAAGGGGTAGCAACTGATCCTAACAAAGTGAAGGCTATGAAGGAGTGGCCAGTGCCAAAAGATGTTAAAGCATTAAGGGGTTTCCTGGGTTTAACAGGCTACTACAGAAGGTTCATTCAAGGGTATGGCCTCCTTTCTAAACCACTGACTGGTCTTTTAAAGAAAAATGCTTTTAAATGGCATGAAGAGGCACAAACAGCCTTTGAAAATCTAAAAGATGCCATGACCAAAGCTCCTGTTCTTGCCCTGCCTGATTTCTCTCAACCCTTTACCATTGAAACTGATGCTAGTAAGGAAGGTATTGGGGCAGTCTTAATGCAAAACAAGAAACCTTTAACCTTTCTGAGTAAAAAGCTTGGACCTAAAAACCAATTGTTATCCACCTATGAGAAGGAATTTCTTGCTCTGTTGACTGCTATTACCAAATGGAGGCATTATTTACTTGGGGGTAAATTTGTCATAAAAACTGATCACATAAGTTTGAAGTACCTATTGGAACAGAAAATCAACACAGCTAGCCAACACAAGGGTCTGAGCAAATTGATGGGGCTTGACTATGTGATTGAGTATAAGAAAGGGGTGGATAATAGAGTGGCTGATGCACTCTCAAGGAGGGAGGGTGTAGAAGAGATAGAAGAAATGGGGCTGATGGCTGTTACTGAACTAATTCCACAATGGGTCCAAGAGATACAAGCTAGCTATGAGGGTGATGATTGGGTGAAAAGTTTGAGGAATAAACTGGAGGAAGCCAACACAGCAGTTGATGATCACAACCACCTAGCTCAACCACCCAAGAATGAGCACAACCACCTAACTCAGCATCTGCAAATCATAAGGTACAAGGGCAGAATTTGTGTTGGAAATGCAGGAAATTGGAGACATGTAGTAATCAAAGAACTACATGCTTCTAATTTAGGGGGTCACTCAGGGGTTACAGCCACTTATCACAGGGTAAAGAGGTCTTTTTATTGGCCGAAACTTAAGAATGATATCCATCAATTCATTAGTCAGTGTGAGGTATGTCAATTAAATAAGGTGGAAAAGATTAAAACCCCTGGATTACTCAAACCATTACCAATACCGGATGAGGCATGGTGTAGCATTGGAATGGACTTTATTACAGGATTACCCAAATCTGAAGGAAGGGAGGTTATCATGGTCATTGTGGATCGATTAACAAAGTATGCTCATTTCTTACCATTATCTCACCCCTACAAGGCATCTGATGTAGCTCAGGTTTTCATGGATTCCATTTACAAGTTACATGGCCTACCTCAAAACATAGTCTCTGATAGAGATCCAGCCTTTACCAGTAAATTTTGGCAAGAGTTGATGCAAAAATTGGGGATAAAGCTGAATATGAGCACGGCTTATCACCCTCAAACAGATGGGCAAACTGAACGTGTGAATCAGTGTTTGGAAAGCTATTTGAGATGCATGGTGTATGAGAAACAAAAAAATTGGATGAAGTATTTAACTCTGGCTGAGTACTGGTACAACACAACTTATCACAGTGCGATTAAAATGTCTCCATTTCAAGCTTTGTATGGCTATGAACCGAAACAGTTAGGATTGGCCAGTGTACCGAAAGGGTCGGTGGAAGCTGTTAATTCATATTTGCAGGACAGGCAAGAAGCTTTAAGGCAATTAAAGGCGAATTTACTCAAAGCTCAGTCAAGGAGTAAGCAGTATGCTGATAGCAAAAGAAGCGAGAGGAAATTCAAGGAGGGCGATTGGGTTTATCTCAAATTGCAGCCCTACCGACAATTATCTATATCTGGGGTTAAGAATCAGAAGTTGGGAGCGCGCTATTGCGGGCCCTATGAGGTGTTACAACGAATCGGTACCATGGCGTACCGGCTGAACTTACCAGCCGGGTCGTTAATCCATCCGGTCTTCCATGTTTCTCAGCTAAAAGCTTGTGTAAGCAACAATCAAACAGTTTCCCCATCTCTTCCATTAATCAGTCCTGGTGGCAGTCTACAACCAACCCCTCTTGCAATTCTGGCTCGCCGAATGGTGAAGAAGAAGAATGCTGCTGAAACTCAATTACTCATTAGATGGTCTAACCAACCTGAAGAAGAAGCTACATGGGAAAATTATCAAGATATTGCAGTGCGATTTCCTGAATTTATTCTCGAGGTCGAGAAAAATTTGAAGAAGGGGGGATGTCAGGAGAGGAAGGATTTCTGACTGTGATTATAACCAATTTTGACTTGGTTAATGAAACGGGAAGGAGGGAAATAGAAAAGGGCAGCTTTGGTTAGGAGTCGGTCAGCAACTCAAATGGAGTAGCTCTTCTGTCGCTGGGCCCCGCTATAATTGAAACAGAGAAGATAGAGTGCGGGTCAACTGGAGATGATCCTAACAGCAACCGTTGTGAATTGGTTAAATCGCAGGACTGAGAGAGAGGTCCCCGTCTGACGTGGCGAGCGGGAGATCGTTTGCGCGTTTTAGTTTACCAAATTAAATAATTTCTGTTGGGAATGCATCGCCTATATATAGGGATAGCATCTGTTATTGCAATTTTATGTTGTTGATACTTTTCTTTCCCCAATTTCTCTTTTAACCAAATTAGCTAAACTTTGTATCTTCCTGATATTAATACAAAAATTGAGATTGTTTTGTCTCCGAGATTGTGTTCTATCTAGTTATCTTGATTTGTGCTTCCTCAGAGAATTGAGAGTGTGACAGTCGTTGGTCTCAGCCGTCGCTGGAGAGGAGCTGTCGGGTGAGAGAAAAAGAGAGGGGTCGGGCTGGTCGGACTGGGGAGAGCCGTTGCTGGAGAGGGAGAGGAGAGGGGTCGGTACTGGGGGTTTAGGAGAGGAGAGCCGTCGCTGGAGAGGGAGAGGAGAGGGGTCGAGACTGGGGGTTTAGGGTTTTTACGAGAGAGAGAGGGAGAGGAGAGGGGTCGGGAATGAGATCGGCTGGGTGATTTTGCTCCCAACTGGAGAGTCCAATTTCAAAAATTTGAGTTCTAATCTGATGATCTGCACAATTATTAAAGCACATCCAACGGCCACAAATGCGAATTAAAACAGTCCATTTAATTTGCAAAGCACCGTAGCCTAACTCTCTCTCTCTATATATATATATAGAGTATGGCTAATTTGCTTCCGGAAGCATTTCGGACGAGGTGCTTACGGGGGCATATCTTAGTATTTGAAGTTCAAATAACAAATTCAAACCGTTAGATGTTCAATCTATATTAAAATGTACCTGGAGACCAAATTTTACATTTTTTGGAATTTTTTTACTATTTATTAAGCTGGTTTGAAAACTGCTGTTTTCAATGGTGCAGAAATTTAATAAAAACAGTGGTTTTCAAACTAGCTTAATAAATAGTAAAAAAATTCCAAAAAATGTAAAATTTGATCTCCAAGTACATTTTAATATAAATTGAACATCTAACGGTTTGGATTTGTTGTTTGAACATCAAATACTAAGATATGTCCCCGTAAGCACCTCGTCGAAATGCTTCCGGAAGCAAATTAGCCATACTCTATATATATATATATTAAATAAATCAAGATTTCTCACAACTAATCCCACAGTACAACCGGAACACTCATTTCATCACATTCCCATAGTCAATCCCGTACGTACCCGTTTCTATGGGTTTCCACTTTTTCAAAAGTGGATTTCCATCCTCATCAAATCCCATCTCGTGTAATACAAACGAACAGGCCCTAGTCTGGTTGACTGGGAGCTCGTTTGAGTCTGGTATGATGGGAATGAAGGTATAACAAGAGTTCAATTTATTTTAATAGAATAGAGTTGAAATGAAATGATTTAAAATTGAATTTTTATGATTGGAATGGTTAATTTTAAAAGAAGAATTGATTTGAAGATATATTGAGAAAAGTTGTAATTTTCACCTTATCTACTTTATATGCCATTGAATAAATATAGCTCGCACAAAAACTAAAATCTAAAATACAGTATCAGTAGACTGATATGCAAACCCCCGACATTTTTATTAATATCCAAAATTTAATACAAATTATTAATTATACCTAGATTTCCAAACTTTCGCTAAAAATACCCAAGCCGGTCAGAAAATGGCCGGCTTAGGTACTTGAGTAAACCGGCCATTTTCTGGCCGGCTAACTCCTTTTTTTTATTTTTTTTATTTTTAGAGAGAGACACTATGAAGATCAAAATACTGAAATTTAACACTGAAAATTTGAAATTTTTTGTTTAAATTTTTTGTTATATTACTTCTTTTGATATATAATTAGCATATTTATACTAAAATACGCTAGATTAATTATGTTAAATTACGCTAAATTACATTACGCTAAATTACATTACGCTAAATTACATTACGCTAAATTACATTACGCTAAATTACTGTTGAGTATTTTAGATATAGGAATTTGATACTCTTTTTGCCTTTAAAATTTATAAACCTTCGTACTCAAAGAATAGGTTAGTTGCAAGCGCACAACCTATCAATTGTAGTATTTAGGTGTCGATCCGCAGGGAGAGAGGGAAACACTAGTTTTTAATAAAGAAAACTACTCTTAAAACAAAACAATAAAAGTAAAGTAGGGGGGTTTGTTCTTAAAATCCTAAAGTTGGGTTCAATACCCGAAAAAGAGGAGTTTCAAACAATAAATGTAAATAAAATAAAGAAAGAAAGATTGGTTTGTTTTCAAGTTTAAGGAGATCTAGGGGTATTCGGTCCACAATCCCTTGCTAATTCTATCTACTCGGTTTGTTTAAATTCATGTTTGATTATGACGAGGTTTCTAACCTAAGTTAGCCTTTGGAACAAATATTAATACGAATACTTTGGGTGGACGGATTAATGTGCCTCGAATTCTAGGGCTGTCACTAACCTAGAGGGATATTTAATCACGTGCTTCAAAGTATATATCGATATTTGTTCTAAGGTGTCCTAATTAGGTTTTGACTTCACCGCTAAGTCCTTCATCAAACCCTAATCTTAATTTCTATATTTCCAGATTTGAATAACAAAGTACGGTCGCTTCTAATCCAAATCCTATGGTATTTGCAATCACAATTTATACTATCATATATAATCCTAATCTACTTTTAATCAAGAAGACTTAAGCGGGACAACTACAATTCAAGCACAACAATTTGCACTATCCTATATGATCCTAATCTACTTTGGGTCGAAATGATCAAACCGGGACAACTACAATTCAAGTACAAATCATGGAACATCACAAATGATAAATCACAGAAATTAACATCGAATCAAACAATCATAATAAAAACTAAAACCCGAGTAAAATAGAATTAAACAAGTTCATGCTACATGACCTAAACCCCTAGAGAGAAACTAGCCTCTCATGGAGAAGCAAGCATCCACAAGAAAATACAAGATAAACATGGTAAAAACTGAGAAAATACGTAAGAGAAAGAATACAACCAATCTCCTAGTTCCTGCCCAAGTTCTTCCCTTGTCGCTCCAGCAAAACCTCGACTTCTTCCTTCTCTTCCTTCGCAACATTGATCACCGCCGAAAAGTGGAGCAGAATAACCTCAATTGAGCAATGATGAGCAGTGATCCTTTCTACTGTGGTCTCCTTAGCCTTATATAATATTTTCTGAACTTGGAGATCAAGTCGTTTTATTTTCGGCGCCCACTAACTTAGTCATTTTCTGAACTTGGGGATCAAGTTGTTATATTTTCAACACCCACTAAGCCCACTAACTTCTATATTTCTAATTCTGTAATTATGAACTTGGAGACCAAGTTATTCTAATTTTGGCGCCCACTAAGCCCACTAACTTTTCATATTTAGCAGTTTTTCAGGCTGATGCGCCATTGATGCGGCTGTACAGAATTATACATTCCGAATTTGGATTTGTTTCCTTCATGAAAGTTGTATATCTCTTTGTTCTGGTTTCGTCAAGCTTTGAATCACCCAAATCGGAGTTCGTATGACCAAGATATGACCAAAATACAAACTGTATGTCGGTGAGTGCGGATTGAGTGCGGCCCGAGTGCGTCCGCACTGCGCTCGGATTTTTCTGTTTTCTGTGTCTGATGGCTGAGTGCCTCCGCACTCTGGATCAGTGCATCCGCACTGTGCTCGGACTTTTTGTCTGTGAAGTTCTGCGTGCTGAAAATTTGTCCAAGTACTGAGTGCGTCCGCACTAGCGGTGAGTGCGTCCGCACTGGGCTCTGTTTTCCCTGTTTTGCTCTGAAATTCAAACGGGCATAACTCATGATCCGTAACTCCGTTTTCAGTGTTCTACCACTTTTTGGAAAGCTTGCGAGAAGATCTACAATTTGCTCCATTTCCTGTAATTGAAATAACTTTGGCAGTAACTTGATTCTTGGCTATATTTCATTCTATTCTCTACTAAAATACAAGATATTTGGTGCTATTATGTGATAAAAACTAGACCGAACATGTATATAATTTAGGCCTATCAAATTCCCCCAAGCTTGAACTTTGCTTGTCCCCAAGCAAAATCTAACTTGAGCTAATATTCAATCTCTTTAATACACCCTATATCAAGTATGTTTCTCAAATGAAAAATTTGTATGATCTTGCCAAAATTTAAAAATTCTCATGCAAATTTTCCAAATTTCAAGTTTAACCCTCGGATAATTATGACTCAACTCATAATTTGATTACTCTAACTTTTATTTCCTTAAAGGTCTAGAATTTATGAACTTTGTTTACCCAAATTGATTAAAAGAAATGCTATCTTAAATGTGAAATTTTCAAATTCCCCCAAGCTTGAATCAAGCTTAGGTTTAGAAATGTTGCGGACTACGTGTGTTGATACATGCATATTCTCATTTTTTGTGTCGCTTTTGATTTTTCTCACTTTGATTTTTCTTTCATGATCTAGCACTATTTTCCCCATCCTCATTTAAGCACCGGTTAGTTACAAGTAGTTAACTGTACCCAACCGTTCTAATTCAAGGGTGCTTTGCATGCTCTTAGTCTAACCCTTCCACTAACACGAATGTCAATTTTATCGGGAGACTAGCGGAGCAAGAGTGCTAAGGACTCATAACCATAAGTACGTCATGAAGCCGTAACATAGGTCATTGGAGTCACCTTTTATTTTCCAAAATTTTTGATTTTTACCCAATTTCTCAACATTTATGCACATATCATAAATACACACATCCCTAAGTATTCCTTCATACTTATGGATATCCCAATCTTTCTAAATTTAAAATTTCCAAATCTAAATAACTTCTCTAATAAATTTGAATTTCTAATGTCTCATTTTCATTCACCTTTATTTCCACAAAGTTTTTCGCCAAATTATGTGGTCATTTCAAATTATTCCAAGGATTTTACCAAAAATTCTAGGAAATTGTGCATGAATACTTCTAATTTTCGCCAATCACTCAAATTTATCAACAAAATGCATGACACAAAACTAGGTAAACATCATAACAAGTCGGACTGGACCCTATTCAAGGTTAGGTAAAACTCTAGTTTTAAACAAAAAAATTTAAACATGCCTAAACTAAATGCAAGATACAATTGTGAATTTCAGTTTTTCATTTAACCCTCCCCTCAGCTTAAACAAAACATTGTCCTCAATGTGTCAATTCATACTAGAAGAGAAAATTAAAAAAGAAAAATAGAAACTCACAAGATGTTGCTCGGTTTAACGTCGGGAGCTCGACTGGTTGAGGCTCAGTTTAAAGGTGGTGGATCATCGAGGGCAATTGCCTCCTTTTCGATGATCGGTTCATCTTGAATAAAATGTTTGAGCCGCTGTCCATTGACTTTGAATGAACCCGCTCTTTCGCTCCATATTTTGAAGGCACCATGGTCGAAAACTCGTGATACTCGATATGGTCCTTCTTGAAAACTTCTTCCGATGTGTTTGTCGTGCCAATGCCTTGTCTTCTCTTCTTGGTTCAAGGTGGCATTGATTATGACGGGTGTCTCATATGAGCCAAGAGATTCGTACTTGATGGTTGTTGGCAATGGTTTGAGTTCGACCTTAGGTGGCGTTGTGCATGTTGAAACGGCAAAAACTGGGCTTTGCAAAGTTTCTTGCGGGTGGTTGTTTTCGTCATTTTGAGTTGTTTCTTTATCGATTTCTTTCATAATTTCATTCGGTTGTTCTCCTTCCATAATCCTATCTAATTGATCATCAATTATAGAGTCTAAAACATCTACCCTGCATATCGAATCATTATCATTAGATGAAAATTGGAGAGATTTAAAAACGTTAAATTCAACCTTTTCATCACCTACTCGGAAAGAAATATTTCCATCACGCACATCTATAATTGCACCTGCTGTGGTTAGGAAATCACGTCCCAATAGAAGTGGAGTTTGTGTATCCTCTTCCATCTCCACCACAACAAAATCTACCGATATGAAAAGCTTACCAATTTTGACAATTGCATCCTCCATAAGTCCTACCGGGTGTCTAACGGATCTATCCGCTAATTGGAGCGACATTTTTGTTGGTTGCAATTCTACTAGACCTAGCCTTTCATAAACCGCTTTTGGCATTAAACATACGCTAGCACCTAAATCACACAAACAACTATTAAATTCAATCTCCCCAATTTTGCATGGAATAGTAAAACTACCGGGGTCCTTAAGTTTGGGAGGTAGTTTGGTCAAGAAAAGTGCACTACATTGCGCATTTAGGGAGATGGTTCCGACCTCTTCAAGTTTCTTTTTGTTTGACAACATTTCTTTGAGAAACTTGACATAGGTTGGCATTTGTGCAATTGCCTCGGTGAAAGGTATGGTAATGTTCAGTTTTTTCAATTGTTCAATGAATTTGGCATATTGTTGGTCTAGTTTGCTCTTTACCAACCTTTGTGGAAAAGGTAGGAACCTAAGAGGAGGAACATACTTTGGAGTTTCAGCATTTTTTACCTTTGTGGAGTTAGAATTACCCGTTTTGTGATGCTTTTTCGATGCCGGTGCGATTAGTGGATCAATTGGTGCAGCTGAAATTGGTTCAGATTGTGTGGATTGAAGGAGTCCTTGTGGTTGGATTGGTTCATTATATTCCGTGCCACTCATCAAGGTCACAGCATTCGCATACTCTCGTGGATTGATGTCGGGTTTGCCCGGTAGTGTGCCTTGTTGACGAGAGGACGAAGATGCTTGTTGTGCTATTTGTGTCTCTAGCATCTTCGTTTTAGTTTCTAAAAACTCAAACCTATTGTTCAAATTCCTTAAGGAATCCAAAATATCGGTATTGATATTTCTTTGTTGGTTCATGAACTCGTTTTGAGAGATTACAAGGCCTTCTATCAATTTTTCTAGTTTGTTGTTTTGAGAAGGTCCTTGGTACGAGTTTTGGTTTGACCAGTTTTGGTATTGATTGAAATTGCCTTGGTATTGATTGGAATTACCTTGGTATTGATTGGAGTTGTCATTTTCGGTCTTTCATTTGAAATTTGGATGGTTCCACCTTGTGTTAGAGTTGTAAGCATTTGAATTGAAATTATCATTTGGCCTAACCTTATTGTAGATCGGATCGTTCCTCTTATCACCTTGATTGTAGAATATTGCATTGACTTGCTCGACTTCCTCTCCTTCTATAAGGACTTGACAATCGGCGGTGATATGAGTCGCCTTCCCACAAATTCCGCATGAAGCCTTCTTTGTCACGGATTTGACATTTTGCATTTGTGCCATTTGATGTTGCAAGGCTTCTATTTGGGCTCTCAAGGCGGTAGCTTCATCGGTTTTTAAGACCCCCGGCGTGGTTTGGGTTCGTCCACCTCTTTCAGTAGTCCACTCCCTTTGGTTGATCGCCATGTCTTCGATCATTAGCATGGCTTGTTCGGGGTCCATCTTTGACATGTTTCCCCCTGCGGCTGAATTCAAGTGAGTCTTGGTGGCGATCGTGCAACCTGCAAAGAAGAATTGGAAGAGCAACCACATGTCAAGACCATGGTTAGGGCACAAGCGTTGAAGCTCGGCCCATCTATCCCATGCCTCGGTCAAAGACTCTCCCTCGGCTTGTTTGAATGTCGTGATCTTCGTTTGGAAGTGCTGGGTTTTGGATGGAGGGAAGTATTTTCCTAAGAATAACTTCTCCATGTCGTCCCATCTTCTTATGTGGTCCCGATTCACGGTTCTTAGCCATATTCTCGCATTATCTCGGAGGGATAGGTGGAAGCATTTGAGCTTGAGGTTGTCTAGCTCTTCTCCTTCTCTAGCGAAAGTGCCGCAAGATTCTTCGAAGACCGCCAAGTGGGCATGTGGATCTTCGTTTAGGGCTCCCCCAAACTGACTTTGGCCAAGCAAGTGGATGAGAGAGGGCTTGATTTCGCGTGGATCTTGGCCTTGAGGAATGAAACCGAAGCGGTGGCCTTGTTGGCGATTTCGGCAATTTTCGTTGTTGTTTGGATTGTTGTTGTATGGAGGAGGTGGTAGATTATTGTTTATGCCCGCCATTTGTTGAGAAGAGGATTCGCCGGCTTTGAGTTTTGATGCTTGTCACCTCGTGATGGGGGCCAATGCTCAAATTTGCAAGAGAGAAAAAGAGAAGAGATGAGATGTGAAAGAG
>JAJGRW010000929.1:447318-534662 GCA_025461045.1 Carex parvula | reverse complement strand
TTCTATTTTTTTAAAAAAACTTTTCTATTTTACAGAAATCAAATATAAGAATTCTCTCCATCTATACATCAGATTAAAAAAAAAATTAAGATCGGTAGAATTTCTACCGATCTTACTACTAATATAAATATTAATGTAATCTTACCATTTTTCTCTCTTATTTTCTGTAATTATACTAATAAAAAATTTCAGAGATGAGAATCAAAGTCACAATCAACTTTCTTGTCGCTGTCAGCTCCGATTCTGTAGTTCTGTGATTTTATCTACATTAATTACTTGTGCTTTGTTTCTTTTCTTTTTCATTTTGCTGTTGCTGTATATCTTTCTGAAACCAAGAATCAATACGTATTCTAGTTCTCTACGAAGAGGAAGAGGAGAGAGAGCGGCGCAACGTCTTTGCTTGAATATGCAAATGCTTAAAGCTAATTTAAGTTATTTTTGTTTGTTAGATCGATGTTTAGGTGGGGTCATGGTGTTGACCGTTTAATATGTATTGGTACTTATGTTCGTTATTAATATTTTTTTAAGTAAAGTTGGAAGTTAATTTTTCTGACTCTTTAATATTCATAATGAATTTTTTATTCGAATTTTAAATTTATAATCTTTTACACATAATATATTATTATTGTCACTAGAAAAAAGAAGAATCTAATTGTCAGTATTAATATTTTTTGTATTTTAGTTATTTGGAGAAGTTGGTCACAGGCTGTTAAAATTGGTATCTGGTGCAAGTATATGTTTATAAAAGCATATGTAGAAATAAAAGTATATATGTTTTGGAAAAACAGAAGTAGAAACATTTATTATTGATTTTTTTCAAGTCAAGAGAATAAGTCACTCTCTGCTTCTATATATGCGATTCCACCACGTCATTTACTCTGATTTCAAAATGCGTAACTAATTTGAATCATAAATGCTATGGTATCTCAAAAAGGCGTTGTGGTCAGAATATGATGCTTAATATAAGAATAAAAAAGAACTCAAAGATGAAAACTTATTTCAGAGAAACACTTAACAAGTTGATTAGTTGCCAGCATGTACACATGATTAAGTATGCTTTTTTTTTTTTTTTTTTTTTGAGATGTTGCAGTAGCATTGTTGGTTAGGAGAAAAAAGTCTAAAATTGTAGTTAAGATTAGAAACAAATATGCTTATTTTTTGTCATATTTTTTTTATTTGAGAGATACACGCGGTGTTGCACTTGATGAGTTGTATGTACACGATGATTTTGTATGCTTCCGTGATGTCATGAACGAAACCTATTTGAGATACATTCGACGACCTTTTTTAGATAAATGGATATGGATCCAAATCCAATTAGTTCCATAAATAGACCAAAATAAAAAAGAATCCTCATGCTCCTTTAATGTCATTTAATGGTCATAAATTTCAGTGACCTAAGTTAGGGGTGATTGAATACAACAAGAATTTTGCATTTTAAAAAAAAAATGATTTTTTTAAAAGATCTTTAATTACACTTTGCTATCTTATGCGCAGGCACTTTAAGAAATTGTCAAATAAATTAATTGATTGTAGACTCTATATAACATAATTATCATGTGTTTGCTACCAAAATATTTGGTAAAATATTTTTGTGCTTAGCTTAAATTGAAACAAAGTTTTCTGAAAAATAGAAAAAGTTAAATTAAATTCATGAGGCGAATCAAATTGAGCAAAGCAAACTATGATGTAATTTATTCCTATTTTAAGAAGCAATGCATGCATTCTTTCCTCTATGATTCGACTATGAATCAGTCTCCTAATTGTTAGTTACATTATGAATGCTCTGAATATATAAAATGAAATGGATGTCGACATGTATCAATTATTCAATTGCATTGACTAGCAATTAATGGATTAAATCATTATTTTTTTGCACCAAGGCATCAAAAGGAAAAAAGAAACAGAATTATAATGAGATTTATTTAAGAGAAAAGGTTTTTGTACTCAACCTTCTTTACCCATTTTTTACCCAGACTTATCCGAAGAGGTTTAAACTGTCGGTCTCCACTAATTAACGGCCACCCCTTTTAAAACCTTCCTTCCGCAGATATATATATTTTTTTTTAATTCCGATCTTCTTCTTTCCATCTTACGTGATTTCGTGGCAATATTCCATTTTTCTTTGCCATTTTCTTTTTCAGTTCGCGATTCCTTCCGATTCAGGAAGCTTCAGTCGTGTCTCCTATAATCCAAGGTCAATCGAAGCGATAATCCAAGATTTAAGCGTGTCTCTGATAATCCAAGGTTCAATCGAAGATAATCGAAGGTTCAGGCGTGTCTTCGATAATCCAAGGTTCAGTCGAAGCGATAATCCAAGGTTCAGGCGTGTCTTCAATAGGATTGAAGAGGAAATCGAAATAGAAATTGAATGAGTTCTTTACTGATCTATTTAAGTTTCGTTCCTTCTATTGTTTTGAATTGATAATGGCGATTTCCTTCCTTCTATTTAAGTTTTGTTTTCTTTATGTCATTGATTTGATTTGTCTGATGTAAGAAAATTACTATATTCGATATTTTGTTTTACAGTATTCAATTTCACTTTCGGAAGAAGATTGACGATATTCATCATTTTCGATTTGGATTGAAGGCCATAAGTGAAATCCAAATTCAGTGAGTTATTTACATATTTTAATTTACAGAATTCATGTAATAGGTTTACAGGTTGTAGTTATTAGTTTACAAGATTTATCTGTTAGGTTTAAATGTTCTGTATAGAATTTTTTAGGATATGTTTCACAGTTTGACGACATATATCAAATATATTACATTATTTATGCAATAGCTTACAACAGTTTGCTTTATTTTACTGGATCTGTTTGACATTTTTTCAGGATATATATGCAATAGCTTACAACATATATGCAATAGTTAGAGGATCTGTTTAACAGTGTTTTTGATTTAAATTTCTAGTATTTATCTAATAGGTTTACATGATATATACAGTGTTTTACATGATATATACAATGTTTTACATGATATATGGAATATTTACAGGCTCTGTTTAACAATTTTACTGATTTAAATTTCTAGTATTTATCTAATAGGTTTACATGATATATGCAGTATTTACAGGATGTATTAATCATGTTTAAATGTTATGTACAATATTTTATAGGATATACTTAACAGTTTTATAGGATATAACTATTATTTTACAGGATATATGAAATTGTTTTTACAGATCTCTTGTTATATGAATGTCTGATTTTACAGGATATATACAATTGTTTTGCAGGATATAATATAGACAATTACAGTGGTTTTATGACATATTGTTTTACTTCAATATATCTTTTTAACAACATATATTCAATAGTTACAGGATATATTCAATAGTTACAGGATCTGTTTAACAGTGTTACTCATTTAAATTTGCAGTATTTATCTAATAGATTTACATGATATATATTGTGTTTTACAGGATCTATGGAAAATTTATAGAATCTGTTTAACAGTTTTACTAATTTTAATTTCCAGTATTTATTCAATAGGTTTACATCATATATACATTGTTTTACAGGATCTATCAATCAGGTTTAAAAGTTTTGTACAGTATTTTATAGGATATACTCAACAGTTTTACAGGATATAGGTACTATTTTACATAATATAAGCATTGTATTGAGGTTTATTGTTTTTACAAGATATATTTAACAGTTTTACAGAATATATGTATTACTTTACATGATATATATTTAACAATTGTTTTACATTATGTAATATACACAATTACAGTGGTTTTATTACATATTGTTATACTTAGTATATCTTTTGTTATGGTGTGTTACATTTTTTTATCATTGATGTTTATAGGTTTTATACAATGAACTTTGACTTGAATGAAGATATGGGAAATGATATTTCTATAGCTGATGTTGTTCCAGCTTATCAAGTTGCAGAACAAAGAGTAGATATAGTAAGAGAGGGATCATGAGAGTCAGAGATTCTTGAATTGGATTTGAACACAGAACCAGTTGCAGTAGACATGGATCAGGAGAATCAGAGGTCTCTGAAAATTCTTTAGTAAGTGCTCTTGTGGTTGGTGATGATTTTTATTCTATTGAGAAAGCGCATGATTTCTGGAAACTCTATGGTTTTCAGACTGGTTTTGGTGTGTGCAAGAGGACAAGTCATAAGAAGGGTGGTAATGTTGTTGCTTGTCGATTTCAATACACTAAATTCAGAGAAAAACATGAAAAAGTTGAAGATGGAGAACCTTTTCTAGAGAGACGGAGGTCTTTTGGAAACTCAAAATATAAGGTTTTTCTCAAAATTAAATATTCTGAGTTGACTGGATCCTGACGAATAAGCAAGTTATTTTTGGAGCATAACCATGAACTGACTACAGATTCATCCTTTATAATCTCGGCTTATCGGTATATTCAAAAGATATTCAAGGAAATGTTGGAATTTAACTCAGATCAAGGGTTGTTGCCGGCTGATAACATTGAACTTGTGTTAAAAATGGTTGGTGGGTATTTTAAGGGTACCTTTACAGGAAATGATGCTCGAAACCACATTGATAAGTACAAGAGGGGCAAACTGAGGGCTCTTGGTGGATATGATGCTAATCTACTAGCAGATTATTTTGAGAAGAAGCAATTATGTGATTCAAATTTTTGGTTTACATACAAGCATACAAGCATACGAATGATGCGCATTTATGGAATATTTTCTGGACCGATGGATGTGGTCGTACAGCCTACAAATATTATCATGATGTCATTGTTATGGATGCCACATACCTTACAAATAGGTAACTTTTTTAGTGATCTAAATTTTCAGTATTTATCTAATAGGTTTATAGGATATATACATTGTTTTACAGGATATATCAATCAAGTTTGAAGGTTATGTATAATATTTTGTACGATATATTTTTCATTTTTACACGATATGTGCAACAGTTTACAAGATCTATGCATTGTTTTTCTTTTATTATTTTTCACATGATATTTTTAACAGTTTATAGTATATAGGTATTAGTTTACAAGATATATGCAATTGTTTTCACAAATTTCTTTGTTATCTGAATGTCTGATTTTACTGAATATATACAATTGTTTTACAGGTATAATATAACACTTGTTCTTTTTGTCGGTGTCAACCATCATTGGCAAACAGTAATTTTTCTTGTGCTCTACTTGGAAGAGAGACTGAGGAGGACTATAAATGGTGCATGGAGAAATTTGTAGTTTATGTTTGTGAACAGTTATTTTTGTGGCTAGTGAAATTTTATAGTTTGTATATGTTATTTTTATTGTTTCAGGTATCAATTTTACAGTATTGAAGTCTTGTAGTTCACATCTGTTAGTTTTATAGTTTGCATATGCTATTTTACAGTATTGAAGTTTTATTTTACATGATATAGATCCATATATAAATATTAATAATTGAAGAAAAAATTAAAAAAATTAAAAAATTAATTTCGAATTTTTTTTAATTTTGATGCAAAAAATTTAATTTTGCATAATTTTAGGTGTTATTTGTAAATAACTGCAAGTTTGAGAAGTGGTTCGTTTTTCAAATCTTCTAGAAGCTGTCAATCTGAAAGTACAACTATCATGTGGTCCCGTCGGAAGTACAATCGGAAGTACATGTAGTTTGTAAGTTGTTAACGGTTTGCAACTAACTTGGGACCACTTGCAATGGTCGCTGGTTGTTTGAATTTTGAACTACATATTATACATGATTTATTGTTGAAGATACAATATTGATAGTAGAGTTTTACAGTATTCGCGCAAGTTAAATGACGGTTTTTTTTAGTAAAACTGAGTACAGAAATTTAAGTACAATTAGTCGCTTCATTTATTTAATATGGCGAGTAGCGTTGAGTTTGCTTCGGTATTAAATCCCTAGAAATATATTTCTCAATAAGACAATGACATTTGCTTCCACAAAAAATAAAAAGAAAATATCTATCAACTCACACAACAAGATATGAATGCGCAATTAATCCATCACCACAATGCGCATTTTTTGCCTCTTAATCTGATGAACTTAAAATAGTTAAGATTTGTGTTTTTCTATACTGTTATATGTAGCCAAAACTCACGAGATTTTAGACTGCATTTAGAATTTGCATTCTCATATTTACATAATGCTCATCATGCCAGGTTTTAATTCAATATATGCAGGGGTTATCTAGGATTTTCGTCGGGGGACCAAAAATTATCGAATCGGGTTTAAATACCTAATCAGGTTTAAATCCATTAACCAATTTAGTACTCGATAAAAAATAATGCTTTAACTTATGCTTTTCAATGTTTTTGACTTGTAATTTATGATGCTCTGACTTATAATTCTAATTGCCAATTAAAATTCAATAAATTTATTTCAATTTTAACTCTAAATGTAACCCGATTTACAAATCAAACGTCCAGAAGGGGGCAAAAAAATTTCCAGACGGGGAGCAAAGTCAGTCGGAACCATAAATCTCCACTAAAACTCAAAATCCAGGGGGGGCAGCTGCCCCCCCTGAAACCACCTGGGTCCGCCCCTGGATATATGCATGGATAAAAAAAATCATGCATAGCGGAACTACACTTTGCCCGGGTGGCTAAGCCACTCCCATAATTTTAATTTTTCTTAATGTATATTGAAATTTAATTGGTTTTTCGTTTTTACTTTTTTTTTATATATATACTTTAGTCTCCTTCATAAAATGTTAGATGTGTACTTGTATTCAAGTGGTTAGTACTCTATTTTGTGATTTATGAAGTCTTGAGTTCAGATCTTACTAACCACAAATTATGCATTTTAGTTTTAGCCTTTCCTATCTAAATTTTTTAAAATTTTTAGTTCCGCCCCTGAGTGCAATTGGTTAAGATATTAATTTCTTTTCGTGTGAGATATCATAAGTTTAAAATTTAATATATATCACCGAAGGAGATTGTAAAATTTGATTTTCATATTATGTTAACAATAAAATAAAAAAAATTAAGTTAAGAATCAAACATTCATTAAATATTTCAAAATAGTGAAAAGATAATACTATTTGCAGGATTAGTGTCTGACAGTAGTGTGAGAAAAATACTAATTTAATGGTGTGAGAAGAGTGTTAATTTACGTTATTCGAAGTGGTGTAGATGTCAAATTAATTGCTTATCTAAAAAGTACTTAATTATATTTACCCGCTATTGGTACAAAATATTATAGACTCGCAAAGTAACATTAACTCAATACAGTTCTAAAAAAAATGTATTTAATATATATAGATTCAAATGAAATTAATAACATTTTTCTCAACTTAAAACAGTAAACATAATTAATGAAGTAACTGAAGTTCAGAACTTTTAGATGAATATTGGGAGTTACTATATATATATATATATATATATATATATATATATATATATATATATAATATATATATATATATATATATATATAGAGGAGGGATCAAGTTACAACAAAGTTACAACATCCATTTTTTTCAAGGTTCTAAATAGCGTTTATAGCGTCGTAGCGGGAAGGCTAAAAAAAAAGCTATAGCGAATAGCGTCGCTATAGCGGAAGCTATTCCAAATAACGTTTTTTTATTTTACATTTCGTATATTCAATATTTGTACTAAATATCAACATTATCTAAAGTCTCATAGAACAATAAATAACACCAAAGTAATTAAGAAATTATAATATTCATATTGAACCAGTACAAAGTTCAAATTGCGGTTCAAAATATCCATAGTAATATCATAAACTATCGATTTTTTCCTATTAAAAATATCTTAAGCATCATGATTCATGACATAATTTTTTTTTTTCTATTCAAATTTTATTTTCGATTTGGACTTTTTTTCTATTCAAATTTCAATTTCTATTCCCAATTTCAAATTGATTTATCTGTAGCAAGTAGCAACAAATTCAATTTCGGTTTGAGATTTGTTTTATCTTTATTTAAAACCCATATAAATTGCTTTAAAAAAAAAAACTCATATTGTATAGCGCAAATAGCGCGAATAGCGGACCGCTATAGCGCTGTAGCGGTCGCTATAGCGGCCGTAGCGCAAATAGCGCATTTTGATGTCATAGCGTAGCGTTTGGGGTCCAAAAACGCTATAGCGGCGCTATAGCGCCGCTATAGCGCGCTATTTAGAACACTGATTTTTTTCATTTTCAAAGTCCAAATCGTCGATCCAAACCGTTCAACATGATCTCCACAATAAAATGTGCTTGCAGATCAAATTTTACATTTTTTTGAATTTTTTTACTACTTATTGAGTATTTTACAAAAACTAGTCAAATTCAGACCATTGAATTTTGTACCCATCTTAATAAATAGTAAAAAATTCAAAAAAAAAATGCAAAATTTGATCTGCAAGCACATTTTATTGTGGAGATCATGTTGAACGGTTTGGATTGACAATTTGAACTTTGAAAATGAAAAAAAATAGTTGTGGTAACTTTGTAGTAACTCAAAAGTGTTGTAATCGGATCTCTCCTCACTATATATATATATATATAGATTCTGACGTCATTAATATTAGTGGGCTTCATTAATTGATTAATTTGACTCGGAGTGTGCTGGTAGTTAGAATCCAATCCCACATGAGAGGAACATTACAGTAATTATGCATGGACGTCACAACAGACATTGCATCATAAAAAAAATTATGTTTTTTGTGAAAATATTTATTCTCACCTACTTCCTGTTACGAAATCAATCTCCCACCCAATTTTGACCTAGTCTTTTATTTTTCGTTTTTTTACTCTTTTCCCTTTTTTTTTTGTTTTGCTAAAAGCAAGTGCATTTATTTATTTTTTTCCCATCTATTTTATGTAGCACACGTCTCTTTTATGTAATTCCGTCATTATCTTTAACAAAATTTTGAAAATTTGCCTGGGCACTTTAATAAAAAAATTCGAAAATTTACCATTTATTTTCTATCTTTTTTTGAGAGTTTATAGATCCGTAATTAATGTGTAAGAGATTCAACTATATGGATTTATGTACAAATATAAAGACATGAAGTAAAACACTCGCTTTACTTTGCGAAGTACCGTAGCCCAACTCTCTCTCTATATATATATATATTCCCGCTAGCATCAAAACGTTTGAATAGGGGAACTCATTCAAATAAGCCCAGAAACGTTAGATTGTTTTTTAGATTTGTACTTCATCAGAAGTACCGTAGCCCAACTCTCTCTATATATTGATATATTGATATATTGGAACTAAGTGACCACTGTTTATTAGTCCTAAATATTAAAACAATTAGGAGGATTAATCTAAAGGTACAATTTATTACTCTCATTTTTTTCCAAGTATCTAAGAGCATCTTTTCCGGTTCTAAGAAAACTTCAAGTATTTATGATAGGGAGGGTGCAGTGTTCATAAATTTAATAATTATGATATACTAATATGATACTTCTAATAAATATTAATTAAGGAAACTAATAAAAAATAAATATATTTCGTTTCATATTATTGGTAGCAAATCTTATATTAAGAATATTTCTTGTTTTGTTGTATAATATTTCCTTATTCAATGCTAGAAATTCTATATTGTCCACTGATTCATGGACCAAACAAACATATGTTTTGCGAATATTTCTCATATAGAATCACTTAAATACTTCAAATAATAGATTTTCTAAGTAAATTCTAACCGTTTGATGAAAATATATGGATCATCCATGATTTTCCTTTTAGTGTACTAGAGGATGATCCACTGGCTATTTACTTATTATTTGGGGGAATTTCAGGTAAACCCCTAAAAAACTTTGAAATTATGTATTCCCCTCTCTAAAATTCATAATATCGTATTTATCCTTGTAAATTTCAAAAAGTCACAAATTTATCCATTTTATTGTCTTTTCTATTAAAACTCTATTTAAATTTATAAAGTACCTATTTATAATTTCGAAGTTTTTGAGGAGTATACCTGAAATTCCCCCTTATTATTTTAACAAATTGTGTATATATCAAAATTTTGATCAATTTAAAAGTCGTTTAGCATTTTATCAAATTATTTAAAATTTCAATGGTTGGGTTTTAACAGTTTTATGATGGCAAAGTAATTAAGTTTCAAATTGGAACAAATTTTAATACGCACTCTATCTAAAAGATGGAGATTATAGTTTTAACTTTTTTGTTTTAATTATATTTTAAAATATCAATTAAATATGCGATAAAAGTACACGATGTGAGACTAAAAAAGTATAAAAATAGAAAGGCTAAATTGATGTTTGTCCAAATTTCATGGTACTAGAATTCAAATAATATGAGAAAGCATAGCTAGAAGTCTATAACACACAAACATAATTTATTAATACCAAACATTGATGTCTGCCATTGCCAACATGCACACAACACAAACACATAACAACAACATAAAACACAATAAAAGCGCAAATTAGGATTGACCAACCCCTGATTCGGCTTAATTTCATTCCTTAAACAAAGAAAAAGCACAATACTTAACAACACACATCACACAACTACGCAACAGACAATGCAACTGGCTATCTCAAGAGCAGACTAGTACTCAGTTTTACCAGTACTCGCCTGGTTTTTAACCAGGCCTTTCTCAGTATCCAATTCAGAAGTCTTATTTTTGAGATACAACTCAAGTTTGTAGTCCAGGAATTCACGCATCATGCCGATGAGCGATATAGCAGTGGCACAAGAGATAACGGCACAAAGCACCTTGGTAACGGTTTGAACTGTCTCAATGGTTTCTAATTTATAGCCCAAGAAGCCCCATAAACTGATGAAATGGGTAGCGCCACAAAGGACGATGAAAGCTCCAAATTGCATCAGGATCCTGCGGTACGGGACGAGGGACGACTTCCTGGCCAGGTACAATAGCTCCAGTGGGATCGAGAAGTACGCCACAGAGATGAACAAATCAGAGACCAACTGGTACTTGGCTAAGGTGTTGTTAGAGGACCAAAGGGAACCGGCACAGTGGCATGCATCCATTGGAAAACAAACTTGCAGCAGGAGAAAGACAGTAGGAAGGAAGAAGGTGGAGAGATAGAGAAGAGATAATGTGCTATGTGAATACTTCTGTTTTTATAGGTAATAATTGATTCCCACATTCATTCAATGGAGATTTAATTAGTTCATTCATTGAATCAAAGGAAACGAGAGAGAGAAAAAAACAAAAAACAAAATAGATGGATCTTTTGTGAACCATACGCTGCTAAAAGATGTCAACAAAGTCTGCACATACAATAGATAATCACCATCTTCTGTAAATTAAAATGGCTCAGTTATTTTAATAAAATGTAAAGCGTCGATCAGGATTTTTGATGGAGATAAAAATAATTGTTCCATAATTTTCATTTTAGTGTACTAGAGGATGATCCACTGGTTATTTATTATTTTAACAAATTGTGTATATATCAAATTTAGATCAATATAAAAGTCGTTTAGATTTTATCAATTTTTTTTTTTAAATCTTGGTTGAAGAAGCTACCAAGGACAAATAATTTAAAATTTTAATGGTACTAGAATTCAAACAAAATGAGAAAGCGTATATAGCTAGAAATCTAGAACACACAAACTTTATTAGTACCAAACGTTGATGCCTACCATTGCCAGCATGCACATAAGACAAAGTGACAAACACATAACAACAACAGAAAACACAATAAAAGCGCAAATTAGGATTGACAAAATCCTGATTCGGCTTTCTTTCCTTAAACAAACAAAAGAACAATACTAATTAACAAACACACGTTGACACAACTACGTGGCAGACACTACAGTTAACTGGCTACCTCAAGGGCAGACTAGTGCTCAGTTTTACCCATGGTTTTGAAACTCGGAATCGAAATCAGAATCGGATACTTGACCGTGAAATTGGAATCGGATAAATTGGCTGAAATTGGAAGAATCAGATCGGAAACTCTGATTTTTTTGACAGAAGTTTGTTTTGTAGCCAAAATATAGAAAAAAGTTCTTAAAAAAATAATTTATAAGAAAACTATGTGAACAAAAAATTATACTCAAATAATCCATTAATTATATAATATAATATAAGTATTACAAATAGAACACACCTTTTGCATAAGCTAGTTATAATTTAAGCATAGAAAAGCATGATTATATTGGCAGCATAAATTCAGTGCATGATTATCTTGTCAGTGTTAAGTTTTTTTTCTAGTTCAAATTTTGTTTGCATAATTTGATTTTTTTTTTTTTTTGTGATTTGAAATCATAGATTAACAACTGTCAGGAAAAAAACGTAAAATAACCGAAGGACTCGGCCTGAAAATTGGATAACTCGGCCGAGTAAAACACTGTTCAACTGAGTTTTGATGAAAAAATCACATGGGCGCGAAATTCGGGTGAAACTTGGATCGGACCCGACCGATACCGAGTTGACTTGGCCGAGTTTCCAAACCATGATTTTACGAGTACTCTCCTGGTTTTTGGAACCGAGTGACCACTATTTATTACTCTAAATATTAACAGATTTTGTATATAACAAATTTTTATCAATTTAAAGTGGTTTACCATTTATTAAATTATTAGTTTTGTTTTAAGGTTAGCGGAAAAGGCCAGCTAACAATTGTATTATAAAAGGAAAATTATGTATAACGCCCAGGGGTTCCTGGATTAACCTCGATTGAAATTCTTAATGGTTGAGTTTTAACTGTTTTATGATGGATAACCAATTAAGTTTCAAATTGACACAAAATTTAATATGCGCTCTATCTAAAATTAAGATTGATAATTTTAACCCTCTTTTGGTTTTTATTATTTATTTAAAATATCAAATAAATATGTCATAAATAGTTAGTATTGTATGTTAAAATTGTCATTGACATTACATGAAAAAATGGTCATGATCAGTAGAAAAATGGTTTTATGGAACATACAAAGGGCAAACCGTCAAGTGAGTTTAAAAGGCTTTCATGACTAGAAAATGATGTTTATCCAAATTTCATGGCACTAGAATTCAAATAAAATTAGAAAGCATATATAGATAGAAATCTAGACCACACCAACTTTATTAATACCAAACATTGATGTCTGCCATTGCCAACATACTTGCAACACAACGCAAACACATGAAAACACAATAAAAACACAAAGGCGGAATTTCACGTATAACCCTCAAAAACTTCAAAATTACATATTTCCCCCTCTAAAGTTTGAAATTACGTATTCACCCCTCTAAACTTCAAATACTCACAAATTTATCCATTTTATTGTCTTTTATATTAAAACTCATTCTAAATTTATAAAATACTCATTTTACCCTTTTTAAAAAAAATATAAAGCCCATCAGACTCAAATTTGAATATGAACGGTTCATCTACCGTCCGAACTGCTTTTAGATTTGTGCGTGCAAAATCAGCACAAATCTTGATGCGAACACACACACATATTGAAGTGACATACATAGATCTTAATGTGATGCACACGGATCATAATTGCTTTAAGATCCGTGCGTACTAGACAGCACGAATATTGAAGCGATGCGCTCTTAATGCGATGCGCGCGGATCGGACGGAGGAACCCTTTAGATTCAAATTTGAGTCTGATGGGCTTTTATATGCTTTTGATAAAGGGTAAAATGGGTATTTTAAAATTTTAGAATGAGTTTTAATATAAAAGACACTAAAATGGGTACATTTGTGAGTTTTTGAAGTTTAGAGGGGAAATACATAATTTCAAACTTTAGAGGGGCAAATACGTAATTTCAACTTTAGAGGAGGAAATACGTAATTTGAAATTTTGAGGGGTATACGTGAAATTCCCCAAACACAAATTAGGATTGCCCAAATCCTAATTCGGCTTTCTTCCCTTAAACAAACAAAAGCACAATACCTAACAACACACATCGACACAACTACTTGGCAGACATGCAACTTGTTGAAGATATCAAATCCAATCAAGATCAAACCCAATCCAATTAAGATTCGTAACAGCTCTCAACCTTACATAAGTGACCCAAAATATTAGGAAATTCCAATTGATGCAAATCAAATTGTAATTAAGCAATATTTAGTATTGTTAACGTCTATTTGTATATTAGGAAATGGTAACGGCTAGTTAGTCTTTATAAGCACATGTAATTTGTGTAAATGATACAACTCAATCAATACAAAAAACATACTTTTATTCACTGTTATTTGAAATACAACTGGCTATCTCAAGGGCGAACTAGTACTCAGTTTTATCAGTACTCGCCTGGTTTTTAACCAGGACTTTCTCAGTATCCAATTCAGAAGCCTTATTTTTGAGATACAACTCAAGCTTGTAGTCTAGGAATTCATGCATCATAGCCGATGAGCGATATAGCAGTGGCACAAGAGATAACGGCACAAAGCCCCTTGGTAACGGTTTGAACTGTTTCGACAGTTTCTTTATAGCCCGAGATGCTCCATAAGTTGATGAAATGGGTAGCACCACAAAGGACGATGAAAGATCCAAATTGCAGCAGGATCCTGCGGTATGGGGCGAGAGACGAATTCCTGGCCAGGTACAATAGCTCCAGTGGGATCGAGAAGTACGCCACAGAGATGAACAAATCAGAGACCAACTGGTACTTGGCTAAGGTGTTGTTAGAGGACCAAAGGGAACCGGCACAGCGGCATGCATCCATTGGAAAACAAACTTGCAGCAGGAGAAAGACAGTAGGAAGGAAGAAGGTGGAGAGATAGAGAGGAGATAATGTGCTATGTGAATACTTCTGTTTTTATAGGTAATAATTGATTCCCACATTCATTCAATGGAGATTTAATTAGTTCATTCATTGAATCAAAGGAAATGAGAGAACGAAAAAAAAAATAGATGGATCTTTTGTGAACCATACGCTGCTAAAATATGTAACTAAAATTTTGAACAAACATAATGCCTCAGTTATTTTAAATAAATGTGAAGCGTCGGATCAGGATCTGACATCTCTGAGAAACTAAAATATAGAGAACATAATGATTATTCAATGGATATGCTCATCAAGGTGTCATATCCAATTGTCCATTATGAAAACCTACAAATATCATCAAAATGGTTATCTGTATTCATTCACAGCATCTCCAGAAATCACTTTAACACGGCTTGTCATTGAATTGATATGCTAGTTTTATCAAAATCTAAATTTATGGATCCGCGTGTCATTTTTGAAAATCTTTATACTGGTTAAATTTTACTGTGTATAATTTTGAAGATAGATTGTTGAAAAACCCATTAGTTAAATTCCATATAGCTAAGAAGAAAAAAAACAATACAAGCAGCAGCGTATCAAAATATCAGACTATTATTTTTACATATAAGGCCTTCTTCAGAGAGATATCATATATAACTTTAATATTTTACATCCGAATCTCTCCATTGATCTACTCCCAATCTTTCTAGTGAAATTAATTTCAGCATCGATCCCTTGTGGCCGTACGATGTGGAATTTGACTAAATGACGGTGCCCTGATCATATGTAGTGCTGGATATCTGGCTCATGCTTATCACTATTCTATTCGACTAAATTAAAATGATTTAGTCGTTAATCAGTGTGCTTCTCTACTCTAGAAATTGACGATGAGACTATGGATTGCATCGAGGCAATTAATTCTCATGTTATAAATACGGAAAATAAAAGATAAATTAACAAGGTTTATGATTTTTCAGAACTATATATTTTTTTTTCAAAAAAAGGCAAGATGCCATTTCCATTTACTGAAAAAAATACAAAATTATTGCTATACATTAATACATGTTTGTAATTTAATAGTGCTCCAATGACGAGGATCATGTCTATCATTACCAACATATATATATAGAGATAGACTATGGTGAGTTGTGAAGTAAAACGTCGTTTTATTTCACGCCGTATTTTTATTTTGAAAATTCCAAACAACCGATCCGAACAGCTCAACATGTTCTCTATATTGAAATGTGCTTGAAGACTAAATTTTACATCTTTTAAAATTTTTTGTACTATTTATTAAGCCACTTTGAAATAGCTGATCCACTATGAACAGTAAAAAACAGTAAAAATTTCTAGACCACCGGATCAGCGATTTTCAAAGTGGCTTAATAAATAGTAAAAAAATTCCAAAAAATGTAAAATTTAGTCTCCAAGCACATTTCAATATAGAGAATATGTTGAGCGGTTCGGATCGGTTGTTTGAATTTTTAAAATGAAAATATGAGCATGAAGTAAAAATGACATCTTACTTCACAATTCACCGTAGCCCAGCTCTATATATATATATATATAAAGAAAAATGGTAGAACGAAGATTTGTCTCCAATTAAAATTGTTATAAGACATTTGACCTATACTTATAACATCGTTCTGTTTCATTGGATTCAATACGCATGAATTATTGTGGTATTAGAGCTCATTATTTTATATCAGTACTTGAATGGTTGGGCTTTTGACACAAGTAAATATATAATTTAGAGTAAAACCAAGGTGTTCTTAAGCTCACCAAGCGCCTTTGTGAGCTTAACTCAAAAACCTACCGGATTGACTTCAAACGACGCATCCAAACCGTTAAAACCGATCTACTTCATGAGTGATGCGTTTACATATCAAATTTAAATTTTTTTTAACTAATTTAGTATAAACTCAAGCGGTAAAAAAAAAGATGATTTATAAGTTAATTTTAATGAGTTCATTTTTTATCATTTTTTTACCGCTTAACTTTATACTAAGCTAGTTCGAAAAATTATAAATTTAACATGTAAATTCATCACGAGATGAAGTAGATTGGTTTTAACGGTTTGGATGTATTGTTTGAAGCCAATCCGATAGATTTTTGAGTTAAGATCACAAAGAGGCTTGGTGAGCTTAAGAACACCCTAGTTCTACTCTATAATTTATGAGGAGAGTTCAAATGCCTCCATGTTTTGTTTATCCATCGTGCTTTCAATTTTAAGAAACTTCAATAATTCAAAATTTAAAACTTAAAAGTCAAAATAAAACCGTTAGATGTGATCTATGTTATTTTCTCTATGTGCTCATAAAAAAGTATCACATTTCAATTTTGTTTTTATGTGAATCAATAAGTGTGAAAAATCAACGTCTATAAATTATCCACCTTATTACATTTTTACAAACTCATGATAACAACCAAAACAAAGTTGAAATGTCACAATTTTTTACACGTGCATAGATAAAATAATATAGATCATATCCAACGGTTTTATTTTAACTTTTAAATTTTAAATTTTGAGTTATTAAAGTTTTTAAAAATAAAGACACCATGGAGATATAAAAAATAAAAGCATTTAAACCCTCCTCTTAATTTATATCCAACAATCTACCACAAAACAAAAAAAGAAATAAATCACTACCTAGGAGACGCAAATTTTTTTAACATGCATGCCTGCCATACAACTATAAAAGCTCACAAACTCACGATGACAAAAGAAAAATTAAGATTGATAAATTATAATTTCACTTCTTTCATCCTGCAACAAACAAAAGCATGGTAGTATATATATAACAACACATGTTTTAGCCCAGTCGTCAAAGCATATTAACATTTCTTTTTAATAAAAAAAGAAAGAAAGAAAGCAAATTTACCAGTTATGGGCATTCTAGTACTTAGTCTTGGCAAATACCCTCCTAGATTTTAACCAGGCTTTTCTCAGCATCCAATTCAGAATCAATACTTTTGAGAGAAAATTCCAGCTTATAGGTTAAGAAAGCACGGATTATGCTCATAAGTTCTATTGCAGTGGCACATGACACAATGGCACACAGCACCTTGGCAACGGTCTGAACTCTGAACAACATCACGGTTAGCAGATAAAACCCATAAATTGATTAAATGGGTAGCGCCACAAAGGACGATGAAAGCTTCAAACAGCAAAAATATCATGCGGTACGGGGAGAAAGACGACTTTCTGGAAAGGTACACTAATTCAAGTGGGATGGCGAAGTATGCCAGAGCGATCAACAAATCAGAGACAAACTGGAACCAGGTTAAAACATCATCTGAGGCCCATAGGGACCAAGCACAGCGGTATGATTCCATGAGAGAGAGAGAGGTGAGTTGGAGAGAGGATATAGCTAGTGTGATATGTACGTTAATTCTTCTGTTTTTATAGGTGAAGTGATGCACTTGAGAGTAGGTCCGATGGACATCGGACCTACTCTGGTTCGATGGATTTAATCACCGTCTATTTGCTTTAAGATTCGTGTGAAACGCTTTTGCGTGTCTGTTTCAATTTTCATGCGCACAAATTTTAAATTAGATTGGACGGTCATCATGCTCGTTGAACCTAAAAGTAGGTCCAATGGGCATCGGGCCTACTCCGTCCTCGAAGTGATGGACCCTTCCATGGAAGTCCCATAGCACACCATTTTATTGTTTGTATCTGAATTTGTTACGTGAGGAAACTACCATGTATTGTTTGTTTGTGCATTTGCTTTGGTTCATCGAATGAAAGTAATTGCCACATCCACTGAACCAAAGGAAATTCAGAAACAAACAACAACTGGAAGTTTTGCAAATGATACACTGCCATATCCACTGCTTTATTGTTTTAGATAGAGACAATTGAGTATATATACTCTCAAAGAAGATACGCTGCTTGAAGAAGATGATATCAAATTCTCCGTATCCAAAAAAATATCATTATTTGCTGTAATTAGATAAGTTGAAAGAAATTTAATGCCTCAGTATTTAACAAAATGTCAAGCGTCTGATGAGAATGTGACTTTAATTTCTGAGAAACTAAGGTATGGATAGAGATAATTAAATGGATATGCTCATGACGCACTGCCATGATACGCTCACCTTATCTAATCTGACTCCATGGATCCGCACATCGTTTTTTTACTGAATTTGCATATTAATCTTGAACAGAGGTCCAATAATCCATTGGATTGGAATTGCATACGGCACAATCCGAAAACAACAAGGCCCAAAAAATAACCTGACAAAAAAAAAGTTGGATTGCACTAAAGCAGTTAAATATCATGTCATTTATTAACAACAAAAAATTGCACACGTTTACTGTCCAGGAACCAAAAATATCAAAGCGTCAGATCAGAATCAGACGTTTAGAACTGTAATGAGTCCCACAACAGTGATAAAATAGCCCAAAAATTTAGTGCTTCTGACACGTGGATACTAAATTATAGAGAGAATCAATTACATTTTAATTTTAGCTTGGTTACTTTATCATATAAGGGAACTGCTCTAATTATATTCAATTAGTCAGACTTTTGCTGTACATGCAATCAATAAAAAGAAAATCATAAACCAGCTAAAGTAACAAATGCCCTGGAATAAAATGATCAAACTCTTTTTACAGGTGTTGCTCCCAAGTGTGGGTTATTACAGATAGCCGTAATATGCATTTCCTTCCCGAATAAAAATAAAATTAGTAACATTTTTTATAGACATAAGAGTAATGGGAGATAATGCACAGCCTACATTTTATAATTCCTCAAACACAAGGCAAAGAGTTAATAACCCATTATCAATTAACTGAAAAACAACTGCACTATAATACAGATCTTGTCTGGGAGAAATGTAATGCGACTAATTCATAACAGAAAAAAAAAATTAACAAGAAAAAAAGGAGACTCACAAAAATTTAATAAATAATTAGAATAACAAAATTGTAATTGCAAATCGAGCAAAATGATTCCACTTTGACAGCTACCTTATAATTTATAAACTACTTGGCACATTTTTTTTTTTTTTTAAATCTTCGCAGAGGCTGCGAAGTTGTGAGCGGGGCTCGAACTCTCAACCTTTGGGTAACCAGAGTCCTAGGACTTTTTCTCCTAGCCAACTGTGCTACCACCCCATCTCTACATTTAATATATGTCAAAGCAAACCATGGATGTAAACATACATTACACTACTCGCAAGAGGTAATGGTACATGCCCAGAGTGCAAAGGCACCATACAAAAGTCCCCTTCTTTGTGTTTAGCTTTTCAAGTTTTAATTCAAGTTGGTTTATTTGCTTTTATGCTTTCACTGCTTCAGTACGGGGAGTACAAGTCAATGAGATGCAAGAATACTAGATATGGTACCGGAAAAACATTTAATTTTCCGGTATAGAAAGAGAGGAGATAAATGAAAAGAATCCGACATTCCTTAAATCTATCTCACCTACTAGGATTATTTCTATTCCTCAAAAACTGACAATCACCCCCATCATAGTCCACATTCAAAGCTACTTCCTACTACGTTTCTTAGCTCTCTTGGGGAAGAGTTCTCGGCCTTCTAGAAGAATTTCTCTCTGCATCTGGGCCCAATAGTCAGCATACAAATGTGTATACTTCTGTTGAAACCAATTCTTAATTTCATTATATAAAAAGTTTGGATTACTGCACCAAATTTCTCTCAAAGCTGATCTACTATCCACTGCCCTCGTACCAGCACCCGTCTTCATTCTACTCAGTAGGTCCCCAACCCTTGTCTGACCCTGTGACTCTGGCCTCAAAATAGCAGATGGAGGTCCCACAAGGTACTTCTGAGCAGATTTAAGACATGGTAGAACATCTCCTTCGAGTAATGCACATGCAAAGACTAAAACCCTAAGACTCTTTTTCTCTATCTGTGAGCTGTGCAAGGGAATCGACCAGTTGTGGGGCCCAAAACTCGGGCTGACCCAACTGAAGACTTGATCATTTAACGGATCATAGAAAGGTTTCGGGTCCGTTAATGGTGCAGAGAAAGTGCAGAGTGCACTAGCATATTTTACAAGCCATTCTGGCTTGATAGTTGTGACCCCATGCATGTACAGCCTTTTCTTGTGTACCAGCTCAGTGTATACCAAAAATTCAGTAGCAGAGCGAGAAACTGAAGATGAACGGTGAAGATATACTGGCTCTTTCAATGCACATGATAGGTAGCGCACAGCCCGAGTCTTTCTATCTTCCTCAGGCAGATCACGTATCTCATTAAACTTGGCCCGTTTTGCAACACGGTCAGCCCACCCGGCACACACTGCCTGGGCTATGGCCTCCTCTTCTTCTATCTTTAACGGGTTCTTATCAGGTCGGGTCTCCCACCAAGCCCTCTCTACCTCCTCTATGGACCTGCCTCTCCATGTGAACTCTTCGCATGATTTACTATTGTGAAACACCAGTTGCAAGAGTTGCTTTCTAAGCTTTGACATGTCATCCAAGGTCTTTAGATGGAGTGAATTATCTTTACAAAACCCAACCCGGTTTCCTGATAGCTCAAATTGGTGCAAGGCAAAAGCAACTGTTAAAGCATCACTGGAAGGGTTAGAGAACTTTGAAAATGACTCTTTTGCCCTTTTTCTATCCAATATGGGCTCGGCATTATCCTCCTGTTTCTCACCAAAATGAAAGAGGAAAGGATTGGGAAAGCTCAGGGCTGATGTGGCAGCAATTGTGTATGCAAGAGTTAGCTCAGGTCTGTCACTGTGAGTTGTGATAAGGTTGATGGATGTGAGAAGCATGCGAGAATGACGTGGGCTCATCGGGTACTGTGACATTGCACGACCAATTGGTGTTAATCTGTTGTTCGTGTCAATTGCTTGGAGAGCCTTGAGGCACTTCTCAGCCTCAATAAGTGCTTCCTTTTCAGGAGAAGTTGGAAATGGAAAGTTATCAACCTAGAAAACAAATAGTGTAGAAAATTAAGAATATAGAGATACTTGTGAAAAATGAGAAATTATATTAGTATAGTCCAATAAAACATACCACAAAGGCATATTCACCACAAACACCAAAAATGATATTGAAATAATTTCCTACTCCCAAGTTCTACAAAACAATTGGAATGCGGCCTAGATATCTTTCTTTTTTTTTCTATTTTTTTTCTATTTTTGGCTTATTTGTTGCTAATTTGTACTAAATTAATAAACGAATCACAACAGCAACTTAATTTAGGTTCAATATAAGCAACTACATTAATTCCATGATGTGTACTACCTTTTCAATACCCATGTTCTTCAAGAGAAGCACAACACCATCGACTGGTGTTTTCACAATATCAGGAACAGAAAATTCTGGAAAGACTTCCTCTTTCCCATAGGCACCACTAGAGTAGAGCCTATAGCAGTGGCCAGGTCCCACACGCCCAGCCCGACCGGCCCGCTGGGCTGCCGAGGCCTTGCTTATCCAGTTCACATCATAACTTGCCACCCCAATGGCATGGTTATAGTTCTTTACCTTCACCTTGCCTGTATCTACCACGTATTTTATGCCTAAGAAACAAACACCAAACAAAGTAGTCTGTTAGGCAAGCTTCCATTTATAAGTATACTAGTAGAGCTGGTAATGTGTCAGGTTGGGTAGGCCAACGGGTCAAGCAACTGACAAGAACCCAACCGACCTCTGGAAGAAAGTTGAGTAATATTGAACACCTCAACCCGATATACTGGTACAACCAAAGCATCGAAATTGATTGCCTTAAGATACACATTTGGTTTTGTTGTTCTTAAGTAATATAGTACTTTGAATAATTGATAGCCTTGTCAAAACCCATAAATTGCATGCTAAACAGGGTTGGTTGAAACAGACCGTCCATTGGGTCAAGAAATGCTGACCTGGACCCCAACCAACTGACCCAATGATCGACCGTAAAATGGCATGGATGGGTAAACAAGTTCCAGTCCTATATTCTAGTAAACTGTGCAGGTACACCACACCCAAATACAATTCCAGCCCTATTACCCTAACTGAAGTTATGGTAGAAATCCAATTTTTACCTGGTATCGTCAGAGAGGTTTCGGCCACATTTGTTGCTACCACAACAAGTCTTTTTGACTGAGGTACATCTTGGAATACACGGAGCTGCGCAGATGCAGGTAGCATTGCATAGAGAGGCAAAACGTGAAGTCCAGCATGGTAAGCAGGGACAGAATTGTCCTTTTGTTTTAGTTCTTCTCTGGTGGTGGTTTCTTCGGCTATTGGTTTGGTTCCCTTACTTGCTAAGACATCAAAAGAGGCCTTCAAGAGAGAGAGACTCTCTTCATCTCCGAGGAAATTCAAAACCTTGTTCGAATCTGTTTCAGGGGCATGAAAAGTTATCAGATCCTCTTCTTCACTATCAGAATCTATCTCACTGTCAAGTTCTGACCCAGAAGAATCAAAATCTGTATCCGGGAAGTGGTTTCCGTCACCATAAGAGCTGCAGATGTGAGAGAAACTGAATATTAATAAAACCCATCAAAGTAAAATTAATCTGGTGTTCTATCAAGCCTGTCAGGAACTTTACCAGTATTGCACCAAGAGGTACAGGACTATGCTTGTCAATACCAGCATATCAACATTCTTTTAATTGAGGTTGCATGTAAATATTGAGGCATAATATAAACCAAAATACGAGAACAGTGTTGGTTTTTCATGATAGTTGGGACCATTGGGTCATATATGATAAGCTTTGATTATACCTGTCATCTTGGTGCTCAGGTGTACAGTTCTCCCCATCAAATGCTTCACTTATTTCTTTGATGCCATCCACATCAGCATCCATGGGCTGCACAATTCCCTCTACTCCCTTAGCCCTTTTATCGTCAAACCGTTTTGACACCTTCCTTAGCTTCTTACACAAATAATCGACCTCTCTTTGTCCTGTGACAAACACCAAAATTCCACCTTCTGGAAGCCTCTTATGAATTGAAAGAACCTTTTTATAGGCCTGTCCAAGGTAATCTTCACGAGTGCTTTTGGAGAAGTGGATTGTTACAGGGAACTGCCTCACAGGAACCTCTATGACAGGCGGAGCTGTGTCAAAGAGCTTTTTGTTTAAAATGAAATCCTCGACTCGAAGTGTGGCACTCATCAGTATGAGCTTCAATTTTGTTATCTGTTTATCTAAAGGAATGCTGACACCTGAGCTTATCTTCTGTTGTTGTTCTTCAAATAATTCCTGAAGAGTGATTGAGTTGGAATAAATTATGAAAATAAGCAATAAAAGATATTTTATTTTCTTGGGAAGAACACAAATAAAGTATTGGTATAACAAAAATTTTGCAGAGCATCTTGAAATCTTCTTTACATTGCTTAATCAGCATTGGCATTGACTATACCACCTGACTATTACATGGGGATACCGAGTAAATACCAATACTGCTGGTTCTACTATTGCTTACTAGGCCCAAAAGGCACGTTTGCGGTCACCATAAAGCTCTATCAGGTTTTAGTTAATATCAAAAAACCTAGATTCGCTCCCAATTCCAGCCTTTTTTATATTGAAAGACATTCACTACGATTCTGGCTTTTTACAAAACTAATTAGTCATGATCTGTCAATTCAAAACTAGGAACATTTTTTGAAACAAATTGTAACCTGGCGGGCCTTTATAATACGTGATAGCATGCCAATTAGTATGTCCGTGTTTAAGCTCCTCTCATGAGCCTCATCCAAGATAATCACAGAGTACCGTTTCAGCAAAATGTCACCCTGAGAAAAGACAAAAGGAATTTAGTATCAGGAGGAAGAGAAATGATAAAGGCACATCATATGTATGAGTATCAGGCACATATGTATGAATATCAACCAAGTTTATGTCACGCATTAGTCTTTGCACCAAGTCAATTGGCAATTATTATTCTTCATATTAGCATGGTTTGAAGGCACAATAAACAAAAGGTTAGGTCAATATATTCATTATCCGCACTATGTTATCTACATTATCGGGAGATAATTATGAAAGTTCAATTGCATAGTCTACTTCCATCCCAAGCTAAAGAAGCATCCTTTCTTTTATTCATATCCTCACATCTCACTTCACCTTTTTTGAAAAATAAAAAGGAAAAGTAACCCAAGTTGACAGGCATAAACTAAAGTTTCTGGTACTGTTTCAGTTCTGGCTGGTACTGTAACAATACCTAATTTTACAGTAAAAATACTTGATTGATGTAAACCAGCACCATAGAGGTGTTGCTGGAAGAAATCGCCAGAACAACACCATAGAGGTGTTGCATCTAATATACAGAGTACAGTAAGATGAGCATGAGTTTGTCCATTATGGTACTTTTATGTCAAAATTTGTGTGCTCAATTAGGTTCTTTTTGAGGGTATGCTTCAGGTACAAGTACAGTTGAAGGAAGGTTTTGCTGTGGAAGGGCATAAATGTGAAAAGGGCAATAGAGCAGGACAAAAAGGACAATAGAGCATGACAGAAAGAACAAAAGAGGTGTGCCTGAAATGTCAGAGTAAGGAAGAGAATAATGCCGAATTAACAGTACAATGTGGGGCATGAAACTCATTTTTTTTTAATATAGGGCAAGTGGAACGATTTGCTTGATGTAATGTAAAACGTGGGGAGGGTGTAAAAATAGTTTTGATTGATTGGAATGGCAGTACATTGATACCACCTTTTTCAAAGAGAGAGAGAGAGAGAGGACCTGCAGTTCACGAAGCAAGATACCATCCGTCATGAACTTGATAGAAGAATCTTTTCCGATCATCCTATCGTGCCTGACTTGAAACCCAACCTCCCTTCCCAAATGAAGCCCCAACTCAACAGACACGCGCCTGGCTGTAGAAAGGACAGCCACTCGCCGTGGCTGAGTCACCCCTATCATGCCTCTCCTGTCAAGCCGATCACTGGAGCCAAACCCGGCCTCATAAAGAAACTGTGACACGAAGTGTAAGAACAATTACTCGCTATATGGTATCAAGTCTGATGTCATTGTGCAAACACTTTATATACAGAAAAATAAAAATAAATAAGTTTTGCAAGAGTAACTTCAGGGGTCAATTTAAGGTATAGAAGCAACCTTGAACACAGCTTTTATGCTTACAAATTATCCTGTGCACTCCTTGAGAAAGGAGAGACTGTTCATATTAACCCTAAAAATATTTAAAGCTGGGTAGTGCTGATAAAGAAAGCAACATATCCAGTGTTTTTCCTGCAAAAGAGAAAAAAAGAAGAGACACAAGAGAGGAACATGGAGATATATTCCATGTCTGGAGTGAAATATGGAATGATTTTTTTTTTCCCGGGTGCATATGATAACTTTTTAGATATTCAGGAGGCATAGTACAACTTTTTGTTATAAAGATGGTAGGAAGAAAAAATTACCTGTGGGACTTGGGTAGTTTTACCACAACCAGTTTCACCACACAGAATCACAACTGAGTTCTCATTAATTGCCTCCATTATTTCTTGCTCCATCATTATAATAGGGAGATCTCTCCTTTTCTCTTCTATCTCAGGGGGCCTTGACACTTGCACCACAACAGGAGCAATTACAACTGATTTCCTGTGTTCCAATTTCTGATTTTCTTTCTCTAAAATTCTATCTGGTACCATAACAGGAGGACAGACTTCTGATTTCTGGTTTTCACTTTTCCTGTCTTCTCCCTCTACCTTTGAAGTTGACAGCACAACAGTAGAAGTTTCATACAATTTTTTACTTTCCATATCTTGTTGCTCTCTCTCTAACTGATTCTTTACATCAGATTTCTTGATTTCAATACCTTGTTCTTCTCCAACAAATATTGTGGCCTGGAAAAAGAAAGTATAAACAAAAAATATTCAGAACTTAGTTCAATCACTAAACCACCCTTTATCATCATAACCAAAACCAACACTGCACATATTAATATGGTTTTATTCTACCAGATGGCTCAAGAAAATACAAAAATGCTAATCAATTTAGGACAACAAATGAAACAGTGGAAACTAAAGTTAATTGATCCCTATGTAAAAACAAAAATTGACAAATCAGTCAGCACCTTGGAATCATGAACACCTGCAGTATTGCAAGTCTTTAAACCAGGTACTGAACTCCCATCTTCTATCATGCTACTAACTCTGACCGGACCTTCTATCATGTTCTCAATCGGCATATCATATTGTCGATCCACTAAGTTTTCACTATAAGAATCCATATTAATTTCCTTCTTGAAAATTGAAATTTCTTCTGGAACCTCCAAACCAGCTTTTGAATATTGCACGGCTCGTCTACGCTTTTCCTTGATGGTCTCAACCTACAGTGTTGTAATTTACATATTGTAGATGAGACATTGATTCTCAATTCCATAAAGAATTGTGCCTAACAAAGTGAGGTATCATAAAATTTATGCAAAACAATTAACAGCTTGCATTTTGACACTACACCCATAAGGCTCAGTTAGCTGCTAGGAGTAAATACGCCCAGCAGGATTGACCAGTAATGAACAAAAGCAACTTGTTTTTTTTTTTTTTTTTTTACTATTCAGTTCCCCCACTATGATGCTGGAGTGTCCAATTGGTCATAGCTTTATTTTATGTTTTGGCTAGAAATAAGATAAATCTCTAATTATTAATTTCTTAAACTAAAATAAACATATAGGTAATAATGGATAGTAGCATACTTGGCCTATAGTTCCAGAAGAATGGAGAAGTGAATATGCCCCATCAGATATCTTGTATTTCCTATGTTAGTTAAGACAAACTTTTAATTTGATAAATTCAACTAATATAAAGACAAAGTATGTGACCATAATGAGGTAGACAGAGAGTTCAAACCCAAGTAGCTCAATGCTTTTAGCTTGTAAAAGCTTCTGCTTCTTCTCCTCCTATAGGTAAAAAAGAATAAACAACAAAAAAAGAGGAAAGAAAGATTAAAAAAAAGGACCCATCACGAAATACTTGAGCAAAGACATGGAACCAAAAGCTTTACTAATACAAAATTAAGCAAACCTTCAATTTTCTTAGTTTCCTTTGCTTGCTTTTGCTCAAAGCAGGAGCTTCATTCTTTCTCTTTAAACCCTGAATAGATACACGGACCGTGATTCAATCCAATATATAAAGTAAAATAAGAAAATTTAATTAAAGGTCCAATGATAAAGTACCTTCTCTTTCTCCTTTGATTTATTTTTCCTACTACCGGGCAAAATAAGAGCATTGCTTCCATCCCCTCTCGAGCTGTAAATTTAATAAAAGAAACAAACACATAACCCATTACTGCTGGGTACTCCAAATAATTTTCAACTTCAAAATTAAGAAAAAATTTAATTAGGAGAGACAATTAAGGAGATGTCCTTACTGTAAAATCTCTTGGATTTCTTCTGGTTCCTTCTCCTTGCTCAATACCATCTCTCTCGCCTTCTATCAGAACTCTCGAACTACTTGAATTAAATATCTTCGTTTAAATAGCTGGCATTGGAATGGCTGCTAATTTAAACCAGGTCAGTCGAATAGAGAGAAGGAGAGTCGGAGAGAGAGGGAGCGCGGCCAGGGAGTTGGGGTCTTGGGAGTTGGGAGAGAACCTGGAGGCGGTATCTCTGTAGAATGCGAAGCGATTAGCGAACCAAACAAGTTGGGCTACAGATAAAATGGGCTCGGAGCCGAGTCCGGATCCCCTAAAGTAACCCAATTTTTGAGTTTAGACGTGTACGGTGCCTATTCGGTGGTAGCGCAGGGCCAGTATTATTTGTGGGATCCAAGTTCTTTAAGATTCGTGTTAGAGCACCTTGGACGGTTTGAATCAAAACTCAAAAATTGAGTTAATGCACTGGATCTGAATTCCTCGGAGCCCAATTTGGACATTCTATTAAAAATCGTCCAAATTTAATACATCAATCGCCCAATTTGGGCATTCTATCTCTATCGAAACTGGAGGGTGGTTTTACCTCTCTGAGATAGGAATTCGTGGAATCATGGTTCGACTCAGAATTCAGATCCAGTGCAATAGTCAGTAGAATGAGATCTGAGTCCGTCAATTTTAATCTGACACGAATCTCAAAACAGATCTTCTTACATCTAAATAGACACTGTATTACTTCTGGTCCGACTCAGAATGTTATACTCAATCCAGTACCTGAGAACATACACAGACTCGTCATGGCGCAAACTTTTTTTCCTCAAAAAATATACAATTTTGAGATAAAGGATGAGACAGCCTGGACCAAATTTTAAACTTGTACCAACCTGGGATACAGAGAACATGTAAGAAATGTAGTTTTTCTTATTTGAGACTAGGATAGTAGGATGACATAAAATGAGTACTGGTTGCTAATTATAATTATATATTTCTAATAAAAGCATCTTCGCTTCAACTGCAAATGCTTATATAGCATTTATATCATTAGTTCATTACTAGTTTAGCAATTGACCGAAATTATCACATCAACATGTTCGCAGTTTTATAAATTACTAGAATGTGCTTGCAACAGAGACATATTATAAATTCATACAAAATAACATATTTTCATAAACAAAATTAAATTAAATAACAAATAATATTCCTTAAGTGACATATTAAATGACAAATAGCATTCCTTAAATGATATTAAAAAAAACAAGCATGATCAATCAATTATCACTCAATTCAAAATTCCTTAAATGACATTTCAAAAATAAAAAGAAATTAGAACCAATTTTAAAGATGATACAATTTGCATGTGGCGAGTAGTATGGCGAGTATGTGTCTAAATAAATTTAGACTTCTACATGTAAAAAAAAGAACATAAAAAAGATGCATATAATCAGAATATTTGATCAGAGAACTGATATTCAATCCAAATTTCATCTTTTAATCAAAATCGTTGGCGGATCAGAACATCTACGTGCTTGATATAAAAAAGAATAATTATTTGAGTACCCTTACTCCAGTACCTCAAAATTCCCGCATCCCATTTAGAGAAATTATGTACTATGGTCCCACTAATTATATGGACCCCACTAATTATTATTCTAAAAAGATATTATATGGTTCCCACTAATTAAATGGTCCCCACTAATTATAATTCTAAAAAGATATTATATGGTTCTCACTAATTATATGGTCCCAGTCCCCGCGTCAATCCTCATAGATATAAATACTTGAAAAATAAGATATTAACACTTGAAAAATAATATATTAATACTTTGATGCGTAACTTGTTATGATCATTCCTTTTTCAGTCCCCCAATCGTCACCGCATCAATATTCCTCTAATGAAGTAGTGGGAACCCCGTATCACCGCATCAATCTTCCCCAATCGTCCTCGCGTCAATCTTCCTCTAACAAAAATAGTTAACCACATAGGTATAAACACTTGCAGTACTTGATATTAATACTTTCAGACATCATCCAGTGTCATATGTAAAAAATACTTGCAAATATAGATATAAATACTTGCACGACGAGGTATAAATACTTGCACGATGAGATATAAATACTTGCACGGCGAGGTATAAATACTTGTATGACGATAAGTCTGAAAGTACGTCATTATGGATCTCATTTGAGAGAAAATTACGCAGAAGACGTTCGTAGTTTTCAATTTGCAAAATTCCTCACAGATCGTCAAAAATATGGACGAGATTGAACTGAGAAAAAAAATTCACCTCTAAAAACATGTATGGTTCCCCCATGTAGTTTGAGTGGTCCCCCATAGATATTTATGGTGCTGGTACGTTTGGAATATTTGGTTGGAGAGAATTATTTACGTAAAAATTGTTCACCTCATAGATATAAATACAATCCATGCATAGGTATAAATACTTCATTGCATAGGTATTAATACTTTTAGAAAAAAAATCAGTGTTGGAGTTTTTGCGGTCCCCGCAGGTAGTTATGGTACGGGTACAGTACGGATACTATAGCGCGGGTGTTGTTATCAGCTCCCAATACGAAAATGGAGATTGATGAGTGGGGTTAAGGTGTCTCATTATTTTCGTGCTCCAATTATGTCTCACATTTTTATCTTCGTTTTCAAAATCCAACCCGGTAATTCGAACCATTCAATATAATATACATATTAAAATGTGTTTGGAGACTAAATTTTATATTGTTTGGATTTTTTTTAATTGATACAAAATATTATTTTTGAATGGTCCATAACTTTTGGAAAACAATGATTTTCTACCAGTTAAATTAATAGTAATCTTTTTTCGAAAAATATAAAATTTGATTTTCAAGCACATTTTAATATAAATTTTCTATGTTTGAATTTTTTTTAATAATTTTTAGATTAATACAAAAATATTATTTTTGATGGTCTATAACTTTTGAAAAACAATGATTTTCTACCATTTAAATTAATAGTAATCTTTTTTTGAAAAATATAAAATTCGGTTTCCAAGCACATTTTAATATGAAGATCATATTGAACAGTTTGAATCTACTGTTTAGACTTTAAAAATAAAAATAAAGATGTGAGATATGATTGGACCACAAAAACAATAAAGCATTTTAATCATATTTATTATAGAGATGTAAAACTAAAATATATTATATAGCCTCAAAATTAAAATGAGAATGAAAAAGTGATGATGAAGATGATTTGATATTGTACCACCGTTGATTCCAAAAATATTGATATGATAGAGAGATCATCTTTTTGTAATTATAGAAATGAAGATACTCTCGTATTACATTTTCGAGATTATATTCTAGGATACTGATGGCACGGCACTGCAACGGTATACGAACCCGGTTAGCGGACCTGTCACATGAAGTTGGGAAGGAATACAAGTTTTTAGCGTTCATAATCAGGACAGATCTACTATTTGATTTGAAAGTGCTTAGTCACCTTAATCATTTTAAATTTAAATTACGTATATCGGAATTTAATTGATTTTTTGTAAAAATTTGAATTCAAATTCAGAAGGTTAAATAACTTCTCCAAGTTCCGGGCCGGCCCTGTACATGATATGTGAATAATTCTGATGCCACAACATATTAGTGCCACAATTAATGTAACGTCAATTTTTGTATTAATTTTTTAAAATCTTAAATTCAAATGAAGAATCTAAATAGTTCATCGTTAATGCATCCATATAAAACTTCACAAATAAGTTTATTCTGTAAGAAATCACTATTTTGTAAAATTAATTGCAATACAAGATTCAATCTTATTATAGTAGTAAAGACAATATATTCTATGTGAAAGATTGTAAACATTGAAATTTGAAAAAACTAGATTTCTATCTTTTTTACAAAATAAATAAATTAATTAATTAACTGCAATACCTAAACTTTACTACGTTCATTGTCATATTTTCTTAATCTTTAATATACAACGCTTGTTTATAATAATTATTTAGTTCGCACAACATTAGAAGAGCTGAGCCATATGGTGGAAGATATGAGGCATTGCTCTTATTGCTATAATTCAAACTGAGCAGAAAAATAGAGTTAGGATTTATTAACGACTACTTTATAATTTTAACAACGCTTGTCACAAAATTAAATAAAAAAAACTTTATAGATTTTTTTTTCTATGTAGATTGATTGTGTATCAATTTTCATGCAATCTCAATATCACATGATGTTTCATGTTTCAATAATATGCTGGTAAATATATATTATTATAAATTTTGTGTTATTGATGAATGATGAAACTGTATTAAATTTCATTATTTTTTTTCTTGTATATGATGTGTATAGAATACATTTTACTTGCATGATTTCAAAATTATAAATTAATTTTTATGCTAGTCAAGATTGTGGACGAGTTTGTTGATACAGATCCCTACCTATAAAAAATATATGCTTGTGAAAGTATAATAAAAGTAAAACATAATTATAAAAGTATACTTTAAATTTTAAGTAATTATAAAATTATATTTTATCCTTAATTTTATGGCGACCTTTTCCTCTGTGCTGGCTCCGCCACGTTTAGAGTTGTTCTTTCTGTTCATCATTAATTACCATCGATTGCTATAAATGGTAGGATGATATGTATCCAATAAAAGAACGGTAGATCCGACTGGGGAGCATATCAGTGGTCCGGATCCCTCTTCCTTGGCAGCATAGTAACAAAATATGCGAATTATACGCGTATAATTCGCGTATAATTCGTTTTTTATACATAACCGCACCGAACTCCGTTTAATACGCGGAAAAACGTATAATACGTTTTATTCGCGAATAAAACGCGTATAAAACGCGAATTACGAATTATTCGCGATAAAAACGCGGAAAAAACATCAAAATTTTTTTTTGAATTTTTTCAAAAAAAAATATTTTTTTTTTTTACGTTTTTTTTTGGGGTTTTTTTTTTTTCCTTCCTTGTTGTACCGAATCATTTCCGAATTATACCCGAATCACGAATTTTTGACCTCGCCGAACCGAACCCGAACTTTTAATTTGTCACTATGCTTGGCAGTGCATATCCTCTCAGATATCTCATATTTTACGTGACCGACGTGTCGGTGCCTATTCGCGGGAATAGCGCAGGGGCCAGTATTATTTGAGCTTCAAGATTTCGAGCAGAACGTATTTGAACAGTTGTGATTTTCCAAAAAGTTACGCAAAATATGAGATATCTATTCCTTCCTTGTCTTTGGAAATCCGGATCAACAATCAATACATAATCCGGAAGTTAGTTCCATACTTCCATACACATCGATTTCTCTTTTCATGTTGGGCCACCTGCCAGTGCTCACGAAAGAAAAAATAGTTTTGGACTTTGGGCTTTGTTGTTCATTCTCATTGAGTTTAGATCCGGACCGTCCAATCAGAATCCGGAGTAATCCGATCCGATTTACAATGCACGGGTCTCTTTAATATTCGTGCAGATTGATCCATATTTACTTTGTGGGATCTGTATCGCATATCAGAATAGCTAACACGAGATACGTTGGATGTTGATCCAACAGTTGATATCACATTAGAAGAAGTCGACCCCACCTGCAGTGTTAATAGGTGGGGTGGAGGTCTTGGGGCTGGGGGTGAGGGATGAAAGCGCTCGGCTCTATCCAAGCGCAAGCGCCAATGCGCAATAGTATCGCAAGTCGCTCTACTCCTGCCTCCGCCTGAAGCGATGCATCCTACAGCCACAACCCCATCTTACCTCCCTTTTTGCACCCCCTTCTTACCAACTATCCACCACATCACTGGAAGAAAGCTTTCTTCCAAAATAAAAAAGCACGCACCTTTTGTACGAGCAATGGCTACCAAAGATCAAAAGCGCAAACACAAAGATCAACTGTCAGAAGACAGCACGAATGAAGGGTTATCGCGAATCCTGAGGACTGAAGCGGCCTTGCTAGGGATAGGCCGTAAAGCGGCTGCAGCCATGGCCAATGCCAAGTCGAAACGGAGGTTGTCGCCGCGAGCTGTTCTGGAAGCGCTTGATGAGGCGATTACGAATAGTAGATGGGATTCTGCTCTTGAGGTGCCAATCTCTTACTTTTTCTTTTATGTTTGTGTTTAATTCGGGCAGGCCGAGAAGCACTCAAGCACGCAATCACAGGTTTAGATCATTTCGAGGTGTGAATTTTTCACCTCTATGGGGTTTTCTGTCTATAGCACTGGATATCGATAATACATTTTTTTGATATTAACTTAATGGAGGCTTTGGTCAAGCTATCTCTTGCATAGATGAAGACTCAATTACCTCTTATGCCATATTTACCCTTAGGTCAATTTCAGTATAGCCACATAACATAAGCTCCAAGGACCAAATTGAATGCAGCAAAAGAGGAATAAGCTAAAGCGAGAGAAAAAAAATGTGGAACAGTAAACTCAAACTGAGAAGATATCATCTTTTGATTACATTCTTTACTGCTACTACTTCTCTTAACGATTGCCCTTATAGCTGAGGTTAGCTTGGACCACTGGCATCATACAGCTCTCACATTACTCAATAAACTCTAAGCTCAATCGTAACAAAAACAAAGCACCCAGGCCCAGCTATTAGAACCAAACAAAATGAAAATGTAAGAGGCGATATGAGCAGACCTAGAAGCCCATGGGAACAGTTCTCCTCTTTTATTCTGTCCCCTCTGAACTCCTTAACCCATGTCTCAGACTTCCTCTAGTACTCACCTTTGTGTACTTGCAAGTTCTTCCCAGCCAATTCAACCTGAGATCTAACAATATTTTTATGAATACTCAATTTGTATTATATAATTAGTGTTTTGAGTGTTGGTTCTGACTACTATTGGTATTTATATTGACGAGTGTCATTGTTTTTTCACATATCTGCAAAAGGATTGCCTTACTTGAACTGTTGTCCCTCTTTTTTTGAAAGTCTATCATATCGACCCTTCAGAAGTCATAAGTACGTGCTCCATATCTATCTAACACTTTCTCTAATTGAGTCCTCTTTTTGACCTTTAATTATAGATCTTCACATTGCTTCGAAACCAACTGTGGTATAAGCCAAAATCCCAGACATATGCAAGACTGATAGCATTGCTTGGCAAATGTGGCAGAGCCAAAGAAGCCAAAAATATCTTCCATTTAATGCACTCAGAAGGGTTCAAACCGACCGTAGATGTATATACATCTCTTGCTGGTGCATATGGCCATGCCGGGCTTGTAGAAGAGGCATTTAAAATACTAGATGAGATGAAAATATTGCAATCCCCGCCTGACGAGTACACATATACTGTTTTAATTAATGCCTGTGTGAGGCTGAGACGGTTTGATCAACTACAGCACCTTCTTGATGAAATGTCGTATGTGGGAATTGAAAGTAATATTGTTACATACAATTCGATTATTGACGGGTATGGCAAGGCAGGCTTGCTAGAGGAGCTGGAATGTTTCCTTTGTAATATGCTAGAAGAAGCGAAATGCATACTGGATCTGTATACCATGAATTCTGTTCTATGGGCTTTCGGGAATAAAGGAAAAATAGATGAAATGGAAAGGTGGTATGGTGAGTTTCAACTTATGGGTATTGAGCCCGATGTGCAAACTTTTAATGTATTGATCCAATCATATGGAAAGGTCTGTGAATATGGGAAAATGATTTCGGTATTGAAGTATATGAATAAACGGTTTTTTACTCCTACGGCGGTGACATTTAATTTGCTAATTGAGTGCTTTGGTAGAAATGGGGAGATTAAGAAAATGGAGTATTATTTCCGCTTGATGAAAATTAAAGGTATAAAGCCTAATTCCATAACTTATTGTTCATTGGTTAATGCGTACAGCAAGGCGGGGATGCTATCCAAGATTTCAGGTGTTATCAGACAGACAGAGAATTCTGATGTGACCCTTGATGCACCCTTTTTTAATTGTGTGATTAATGCATTTGGTAAAGCTGGGCAGGTTAAGATAATGGAGGAAATATTTTCTCTAATGAAGAAGAAGAGTTGTAAGCCTGATAGAATTACTTTTGAGACTATGATACGAGTGTATGACTCTTGCGGTATGGTTGAGGCTGCTAAATCTTTGGAAATTGACATGAATGAAGTTGGAAACAAGTTGTTGGTATGAAATTGCTTGTATCAGCAGGTATGCTACTGTCTAGAGCAATATGGGGGGGTGGGGGGTGGGGGGACAAAGTGAACTTTAATTGATGGTACATATGATTGTGTTTAAGATTTTTGCATGGTCGAGGGTTAACTGGACATGGAAATACCTTATTGGGTAGGTTGGAGCTCACTTGCACATTTTTGACAAAAAAATAATTCAAATTTGCTAGATCACATGTCGGTCATCGTTTTTAGATTAATGTATAATGGGAAGCCTAAGAAATGGATATTGCCTTAATCCTTTATGGCCAAAAGAATATTAATCGCCTCTTTAAGTGTTGTCATAACTGAGGACGTTTGCTGTAGTTGTACACTCTTGCCTATGTAATGATGTATCATGTATGTATCATTTTTTTTCTATAAATAGAATCCTTGAAATTAAGACTATTTTGTATTGCAATATCTGTGAATAGAATTGTGTTATGCCCTTCGAAGCACCTTTAATTAGAATTAGATTTCTCTGTCGGAAAGTTACGATTCTTCCACATTTACCCATTTGCTGCTTTAACTAGGTATACCTCATTTGGTTGCTGTTATTTTCCTCTTTTACCAAATTCTTTGTTAAATGATAACTTGTTCCCATTTGTAGAAGGGCTAAAACATAGTGATATAGCCTAGACCACTCACTTTTCTAGTGTTGGCTTGTGATATCTCTCTGATTTTTTTTCTTTTTCTAATGGTCCACAACTTGAGGACAGTTTGTTTATAACCTTTGAACTATTGAACTTGGTTCAGCTGAGTCTCGGGAACTCTTATTTTTGGTTCAGTTGGCCTACTAAAATATTCCACTTGGTTCACTCAAGCCGTTCATTTTGTTAGAAATTAATATTGATGATGTGACGTGCAGGTCATGACGTGGCACCATTTTGATGACATGATAACAGTGTTGCATTCAAATAAATGATCATGTTTTGTATCATATTCTTTTTAATGTATTGGGTGTTTGATCAAAGCCAAGTGCAATAGTTGAGGGAGTTGATGTTACACGAATTTTTTTTAAGATCCTAACTGAATCAAGTTCAGTAAATAGGGGGTAAACAGTAAAGACAAGCCTTTACTTATAAAATACATTTTAGTAACAATGTATCTATCAAACATGTATTGTACCTATGCCTATTTCTTGGTATGAGTACAAAAATACTTTTTGTTTATTTTTTTCTTCCAATGTGTAATAAAATGTTATGAGGGGTTCTTAATTAAATTTTGAACTTGTATAGCTTTTGACAGAACTGCCCCCTCCAGTGGCTTTATGTCCATGTGTGGTACCTTTTTGTCAAGACAAAAATTTCACCACTCTGTTTGCAAATAGGAAAAGATTGTCATTTTGGTGCTCCGGCGGACCTTTTCCCTCTACACTTTTTCCAGTTTAGTAACTCTCTGCACTTGTGCAGATCTTGTAGGAGAGGGCATAGATTTTGGGCACTGTAATCATTGCAAGTCGTAGTTGCGAATCGGATTGCAGTACATCGGCAATTATGGTAAAAAAAGGTAATTTAATCTAAAATTGATTTGGTTAATTTCAAATGCATTAGCATTTATGGTTTAGTAACCGCCTATCTATCTACCCATCTACTTAATTCCCCCCCTCTCTCTCTCCCCTTTCGCTTTTTCAAACTCTCTCTCCCCTCTCGTTTTTGAAAAAGCTTGGCGGCGGCTGTCAAGAACTCTCTCCCCCTCTCGCTTTTCAAACTCTCTCTCTCTCTGCCCTCTTGTTTTTTTCTAACTCCTCTCTCTCTCTCTCTCTCTCTCTCTCTCTGCCATGCTTGCTCCCTCGACCGCTTGCCCCTCAGTTTCTATCTCCACACAAGTCCTCGTTGTCTTTAAGGTATCTCCCAATAAAATTTCTTGATTTCTTTGTTACACATTTAAAATCTAGACTTGCCGCAATGTGAGTTAAATATTTCTTGATTTCTCTTCTGCAAGAAATTATAAAAATGAAATAGCATATTTTTAATACTTCACTGTGTTTAGGGTTTACTGGTAAAATATTTTGGATTTGGATGCTTTTGTCTTTAGCATATTTATATTTAGATATTTTAGGTTTGGTCTGGGTAATTTGATTTTACAAATTTTGTGGATTCAGATTTTAAGAGCAAGGCAGGTTTTTCTTGTGTCAGATCAGGTTTTGCCAGTGCTTGCATGTTTTGGGTGTTGGTAATTTGCTTATTCTGTGAGATAAGAGCGCCATGTCCATTATATTGATCATTTCAAATTTGTCCTACTTCTGTTCTCGATTTATTTTTTTATTTAGAAAAATAAACTGTTTCAAATGTAAACAACAGTCCTCAATTGATTTTTAGGAAAAGCAACTCCACCGTACAATTGCTATGGTGGAAGATGGGAGGGTCTTTATCCACTGTATCAGTAGTGCGGTGGATAGCATTTCACAGGTGCACCACAATTGGGTGGAGAGCATTTTTAAATACCCTCCCATCTTCCACCGTACCAATTGTACGGTGGAGTTGCTTTTCATAAAAATCAATTGGGGGCTGCTTTTTTCATAAAAACAAATCCTTTGTTCTCTGGAGACTGAGAACCAGGCCCTTCCCTCTACTATCACATTCCCAATAATCTAACAAATTCTGGTTATGGTTAGCTTTAGCATCTGAAATTGGAGAACTTTTATTATGATTTCTAAGAAGGTTAATGTTACTGTGTTGTATTTGATGTGCCATCAATTCAAATACTTTTAATATGTCTCACACTCAATTTCTCTTAGTTATATGAATTTGTAGTTGGTAAGTTATACCCTCGTAGTTTATGCAGCTAGTGATGCGGAACTTCAACCTCAACAAGGAGTACATTGATTTAAACAGCACCCCTACTGATTATGATGCTGGGTACTTACCAGTACTGTCATCCGAGAATATCCGCATCTCAACAGAAGAACACAATGTTGTTCAACCCACGGGTGGACCCACCCTAATTGAGGTGACTGTAATTTTTCCATGTACTTGTATCAAAGAAGTACGACTCCAGTGCTGCACTGGTATAATTACTCGATATGATTTACTAAAACCTAAAATTTGACCATATCTATACTTGCAAAGCTTAAGAAAATATTATTTAGATTTGGGGTCACCATTGTAACTTCTCCATGAAATAGAGCTTTTAGTGTTTTAGATAATTCTTGAAACCTTAATACAGTCTGAAAGTGGGCACAAGATTTGTAATCTGTCTTGAAGACTTTGGCTAGGGATTATTGGCAACAATGACAACCAACAAAATGCTTACCAGAATCAGTAAAATAAATTGTAGATATGTTCTTTTTAGTTTAGATTGGATGTGTTTAAAATTTGGTGGAATTTGAGAATTGTTTGATCACCAATCAAGGGACAATGAAACTGAACCTTCAATTTTTTCTATGGATGATCAATCCATTTTTCATATTGCATCAAATTTACATATCAGATCTAAACTATGGAGACGATTATCTGTAATTTTACCTAACTTTACCTTTTTGATAACTGTTTAGTTGGTTGATGCAGTTGTCAAATTAGTTTGTTGTCAATATAATTATAACTTATCCTTTTACTTTCTGCAACAAAAAGATAATATATATATACAGATTAAATGACTATTACCAAGATGCAGAGTATATATGTGCATAAGACTACTTGAAAAATCCAAGCAGGACGAATGCAACTTATATGTACATCGAATCATATATTTGCTTTCCTTAAAGACTTTGGGGTTGTACGAGTTTAATCATGATAATGTTTTATATTTCATGTAGATTTCTGGGGAACCTTTATTCCCCTCTATGCTTGGTGAAACTAGCGGCCCACCACCTAAGAGAAGGAGCTGCAAGAGGCCGCAAGATTTACCTGATGGTTGGACAGTGCAGGAACGTGTCAGGCTTTCTGGCAAGTCTGCAGGGAAAACAGACAAGGTACTTCAAACTTGTCTTATCCATTTCCTTTGGACCCTATTGCAAAATAGAAACCAAACCTGATGTGTTGTACACTGTACTACTGACTACTAGGAATGATTTCTCAGTCATCTGATGGTTTCAAGACCAAATTTAATTGAACTACAATCTAATGCCATTCCTTGGAAGAATGTTATGTTTGTGGGTTAAAGTAATTTTGCCTGCACTTGAAAAGAATTGCAAAGCTATTTAGGTTTTTGTACGCTTGGGACGTTTTGATCTTGAGTCATCTGTTCAGATTTTTATCATCTTGGTTAGCATCAGCTTTGCATGATTCGGGTTCGTATCCTCCCTAGTTAGGGTCATTTCGTGTTCATGTCATTTTGGGTCTCTGGTCATTCAGATCTGGTGGCAAGAAAGTTGAGGTATTTGTCAATGAGATTGCTTCGGGTTATATTTATAAAATTGATTTTGGAGTATGCAACAAGTTTTTTTCTGGTAAAATTGGGCAGTTAGTTGAGTTGAGCATGTCAGGTGTCTGCATCTGGTGGGTCTTATTATGTATCAGGTCTACACTGGTTCGGTAAACTCAGGATCAGGGCTAGTCAGGATCCCTATTGCAGTTCATTGAGCTCGTGTCATGTTGAGTTTCATGTCATTGATTTTTCAAAAGAGTGATTTTGAAATATAGTGTCCTGGAGGAAAATAAAACTGAAACTTGCTTAAAGAAATGTTTCTTATTGTTAATTTTATCATTCTTGTTCATTGCAGTTTTTCATTGAACCAGGAACTAGGAAGAAGTTCAGATCAATGCCAGAGGTGAGGCGTCACCTTGGGATGGCTGAACCATGAAGTTGCCAATATTAAAAGGGTTAATAGCTTTGAACACTCTCTGGTGAGAACTTTGCCAATATTAGAAGAAGGGGGAATTTCATGTATATCCCTCAAAAGTTTCTATTAAAAAGTTTCAATAGAAGAAAGGTTATTGACATCAGCATATTAGTGGTCAACATGTGATAGGGAAATAGCGAGAATAGTTTTTTCTTTTCTTGAATGCCTTACATTGTTCTCTTTAATTGAAAATGAATTCATTGATTCGAACATTCACTAATTCAAAGTCCATTCCGAATTTCGATATAATTGTTCCTTAAATTCATCGAGTTGCTCTAGAAAAATTATTTGATTCATTACTTTTCTTATTTAATAAGTTCTCTATTCTCATTTATGCATTAATTTGAATTACTAATTTTCGATTTTTCTGAAAATGAATCGATATTCTAATTTAATTCCCAAAATTTGTATTTCCCAAATTTGACTTGTATTCATTAATTGTATTAATTTATTGAATTAACATTAAATTTGCATGTTTATTGGAATTGTTTGTTGAAATCATCAACAGTTTTTCCCTAGTCTAATTTTCATGTTTCTTTCAACATTTAATTAGGAGGTAATTATTCACATTCCTGCACTTTAGATGAGCAAACATTCTTAATATCCTCTTATTTGAATTGAAATGATGCTCAATGTTGTAAGAGGAGGGCTCAAATGCCCCAATGCTTCATGCCCCATTCGTGCCCCAACATCTATATCTTCAAATACAAAGTTCAAACAGATGATCCGAACCGCTCAACATGATATCCATGTTAAAATATGATTGGAGACCAAATTTTATATTTTTTGGAATTTTTTTTACTATTTTTAAGATAGGTACAAAATCAGAAAATTCTAGACCATCTAAAAACAATGATTTTGTACCTATCTTAAAAAATAGTAAAAAAATTCTAAAAAATATAAAATTTGGTCTCCAATCATATTTTAACATGGATATCATGTTGATCGGTTCGGATTATCTGTTTGAACTTTGCATTTGAAGATATAGATGTTGGGGCACGAATGGGGCATGAAGCATTGGGGCATTTGAGCCCTCCTCATGTTGTAATTAGTTATTATATTTATTTATTATTAATTTATTATGGCGCTGGCTTTAATTTATTCAATTTGTTTATGGACTAGAATTTGAAATAGATACACTAGATACAACAATAAATGACGCCATTTTACACAACACGCCTACTATAAATTTGAATTATATTTTACATCACTTTTGGAAGCCACATCGTCACAATTTGATATGATTATTCATTAATTGTAATAATTTATTGAATTAATATTAAATTTGCACGTTTATTGGAATTATTTGTTGAATTCATCAAATATATTTCTCTAGTCAAATTTTAATTAGTAGGTAATAAATCACATTCCCGCACTTTAGAGGAGCAACATATTCTTAATGTCCTCTTATTTGAATTGAAATGATGTTCAATTTTGTCATTAATTATTGTATATATTTATTTATTGAATTTATCATGCCGCCGGTCCTAATTTATTCAATTTGTTCATGCACTAGAATTTGAATTAGATGCACTAAATATGACAATAAATGATGCCATTTTACAAAACACACCTACTACAAATTTGAATTATATTTTTTCATCTTTTAAATTATTGCGTCATTTCATAATTTTGAATGCCACAACTTCACAATTCCATATGATTATCCATGTAATAATAATTTATTGAATTAACATTAAATTTGCACTTTTATTGGAATTATTTGTTGAATTTATAAACAATTTTTCCCTAGTCAAATGTTAATTGATTCGTTCATGTTTTTTTCAATGTTTAATTATTCACATTCCTGCACTTTAGATGAGCAACACATTTTTAATATTGTCTTATTTGAATTGAAATGATGTTCATTGTTGTCATTAATTATTGTATTTATTTATTATAGAATTTATTATTCCGCCGGCCCTAATTTATTCAATTTGTTCATGCACTAGAATTTGAATTAGATACACTAAATATGACAATAAATGACAACATTTTACATAACACACCTACTATAAATTTGAATTATATTTTACATCTTTTAGAATATTACTTCTTTTCATCACTTTTGGATGTCATTATATCAAATTCAATATGATTATTTGCAATTAAATACTAATCAGAATAAAATATTTGGGGACACAAAAGTTTTCAATTTTTAAGGACAAGAAATGCAAAATTTCCAAACTCTCCTATAAATAGGCTCTTTTAAGGTAAACACACCCAAGAAATATAGCTTCCTCTTTGAATTATTTTTCATTAAAGCAATAGAATGATGAGAGAACATACCTGTGGGCATATTCTATCCTTGTGACTACAATTCACGCATAATATTGTAAGTGAATGTATTTGTTGCAATAATATAATCATTTGTTTGTCAATTTATGTGCATGTATTTTATTGGAGCATTTCATTTCATTCTTTTCTACTCATATATTATTTATATGAACTCTATATATTCTGTTGAACCAAACTTCAATCGGCACACATATTACAGTAGATAATAAAAATTCATGTGATAAAATGGGTTTCAGAGATCAATCGGCAAGACTTTTGGACAAAATAAGAGGCGTGATATTACAGTATCCGCCCTAGACACGGAACACATATCATTATAGAAAATTACCACTAAACGCTATCCACCTTACTGGTCGAAAGAGCCATGCACCAAGCAGTATGCTGGTAGTGATTTTGGTAGAGAATTTAAATAGATGAGTTATTTCAAAATCAATAAATAGTATTGTTATAGTTTGTGGTGTTTTGTTATATAATTTCCTTAATGGCAATATAAACAAAAAAAATATATATATATATTATAAATAGAGTAGAACTAGGGTGCTCTCGAGTTCACCAAGCCATTGGTGGACTCAAGTCCAAAACTCATCGGATCGGCTTCAAACGACGAATCCGACCGTTGAAATCCGTCTACCTTACGAGTGATGCGTCTACATGCAAAAATTTTAAATTTTGAAATTAATTTTGCATAGAGTCAAGTGGTAAAAAAACGTCAAAAAATGAATGCATTAAAATTAATTTATTAACCTTTTAATTTTGACCACTTGACTCTATGCAAAACTAATTTCAAAATTTAAAATTTTTGCATGTAGACGCATCACTCGTAAGGTAGACGGGTTTCAACGGTCGGTTTCGTCATTTGAAGCCGATCCGATGAGTTTTGGACTTGAGTTCACCAAGGGCTTGGTGAACTCGAGAGCACCCTAGTTCTACTCTATATATATACACACACACACACTTCAGTTCAATATTTAATCTCACATTTTTTTTTTTGCATACTTCCTTTATTAAGTAAACTACAGCATGACAAAAAAGATATATCTGAAACTTAGAATGTGCAAAATTATGCAAAAGAGTTAAGCATAAATAATGATTAAAACTATAAACATCAAAAGGTAATTTTCTATGCTAAAGAAGTACTCACCATTGCTACATAAGTCGTTTGAACTAAATGAAGAATTGATTTGTTTGTAAATTAAAAAAGTAAAATTTACAAAAAAGAACTTTTCTTTGGCTCTGTGATGATTTCAAATTTCTTAAAAGGATATTTAAAGGTCAATAATGAAATAGAATATTTCATAACTTACAATGTGTGCCGATTACGTATGTACCGCAAAAAAGTTTTGCGGGTAGGTTAGTTTTCTATTCTTAATAATATAGTAATATTTGTTTGAATATACTAGTTCAAAAAAGTGACAACTATTGAATTAAAAACCTAATATTGAAAAAGTTCCCCATCACAAGAAAATATAAAACTTTAAGTTAATTTTTGTTGTTTTAGTTTATAATTCGTATAATTTAATTTGCCACAAAATAATTGTTTTACTATTTATGTTTATGCAGTTAATGATGCTGGGAGATGAATCTCAATAAGGTGTTCATTGATCTGAATAGCACCCTTGCTGTAGATTTACCAAAGAAGTACTACTCCTGTGCTGCACTGGTATAAAAAATTGGCTGCCTTATCTTGTAAATGCTCAAGTGACACCAGACCTGATATAGAGAAGATTATCTGTCATTTTACCATTTTGATAATGGCTTAGTTGGTTGACACGGTTGCCAAATTAGTGTGCTATCAGTACAATTATAACCTATCAATTTACTTTTCCTATATTGTTTGCAACAAAAAAATAGATATATACAGATTGAAGGAGGTATACATACATGCAAAGAATATATATATGTGCGTAAATGTACTTCAAAATAAAAACAGGACAAATCCAAGCTTATATGTATAGTGAAAGATATATTTGCTTTAATTCCTCGAAGATTTTAATCTTGTACAAAATTAATCATGATAATGTGTTGTATATTTCATTCAGATTTGTTGGAAACCTTTATTTCCCTCTATGCCTGGTGAAACTAGCGGCCCACCACCAAAGAGGAGCAGCAGCAAGAGGTCGCAAGATTTGCCTGCTGGTTGGACAATGGAGGAACGTGTCGTGTCAGGCATTCTGGCAAGTCTGCAAGGAAAACAAACAAGGTACTTCAAACTTGTCTTATCCATTTCCTTTGGACTCTATTGCAAAATTGAAACCAAACCTAATGGCTAATGTGCTGTACTATTTTTCAGACCAAATTTAATTGAACTACAATCTAATGCCATTCCTTGGAAGAATGTTTTGTGTGTGTTGAAAGTAATTTTGCCTGCACTTGAAAAAAACTGCAAAGTTATTGTTCATATTTTATCGTCTTGGTTAGCATCGATCAGTCATACATGATCCGGGTTTGTACACTCTCTAAAGTCATTTCATTTTCGTGTCATTTGGATCTTGGGTAATTCAAATCTTGTGGCAAGCGAGTTGAGGCATTGGTCTATGAGATTGCTTAAAGAAATGTTTCTCATTGTTAATTTTATCATTCTTGTTATTGCAGTTTTTCATCGAACCAGGAACTAGGAAAAAGTTCAGATCAATGCCGGAGGGGAGGCGTCAGTACCTTGGGATGGCTGATCCAAAACCCTGCAATAATAATCCCATGAAGTTTCAAGTACATGGAGGTATATATGTTAACAATGCCTGTATAGTTTTTTTTGAAGAAAAATATAGGTCTAGCCCGTATTTTCATTGATAAATTATCAGTTACAAGAGTTTTGTAACAAATAATAAAAAAGACAAGATAGCTCAAAAAAAAAAGAAAAAACATAAAGAAATGGAAAACAAAGAAAAAACGGTAAAGAAAAGAGTAAATTAAATAAAATATTTATTTATGCTAAGGTGTTGTTGTCCAGTGTTCTTCAATGCCTTTATTTTCTTCTGTAAATGTTCGAGCACATCTCTTCCGCCATAGGATGAAATGTGTCATTAATATGACCGACTTCTGTTCTACTGGAACTCTTGTCCTTGTTAAGACCTTGATTTTTGACAAACTTCCATTCACCATTACTATTTTTTCTGGTATCATCCTTGCCATCTCTTCGTGTAGAGCTTTTGAGAAAGGACAGTAGTTGAACAAATGTATTGATGTTTTTTCATTTGCCTTACATAAAATGCATCTATGGACCAGTTGAAACTCTTTCTTTTTTAGACTGTCAACCGTCAATAATTTATTTCTCATCAACAACTATCCAAATACTTTCATTTGTGCATGGTGGTACATGCAGTTTCCAAATTATGTGGATTGATGTTTGTATTCTCGGTTCATTCTTCAATCTTTGATATATATGCACTTTTAATTGTATATATTCCTGTGTCCGACCATTGCCATTGATTGATGTTCCAACAAATTGATTGATGTTGGAAACCTTGTATAGTTGTATATTATTTTTGTTCCAACAGCACGTATAATCCATCAACTTGAAACATAATATTTGTTTGCAACCATTTTACAAATTGGAAAGGCATTTCTTTGTTCCTGTATGAGTTTCAGAGACATCTGACTTCTACAATTCTTATTGCCTTGTGCCTTTATTAAAATTAACGTATACATTCAGAAAGGAAAGTAAAAAAAGGAATAGTGTTATCCTATACTAATCTGAGTTATCTGGTAATTTGGTAATAAAATATAACTTTGTTTTCTAATTCCTTTAGGGAGTCGCTGAAGGGAAGAGGCCATATTTCATGGATGAAATTAACACTCCTATTCGAGCACAAAGAATTTTTTTTATTATTGATTGTGTTGTTGTTGTTTTTTTTTTTTTTGAAAGCTTGGTAGGGGCTGTGTTTTTTTTTTTTCAATGATAACAAGTTCTAATATTCAATGAATATTTATATTATTTTAATAGGATCAAATTCACCCGATTTTTTTTATTAATCGAAAAAAATATATCACGAAAAGGGAATCGTTTTACTTAAAATCGAAATATAGGAAGAACGAGATTGATTATCCTGTTTCCCTGACGGTACAAAATTTTCCTTCCAGATTAATGCCTCGCTAATCCAAATCCTTAATCCCGCTAACTAGGAAAAAAAAAATCCTGAACGGGATAGATTATCCCCTCCAACACTGTAGCAATTTTTTCAGCATATTATGTGCCAAATAATGCAAATAGTTATATCAAAATTGTGAAGTTTTAATACAGAATAAATAAATTATCCGAATAATTTATGAATAATTTAGTAATAATTCTTAAATTTACGAATAATTCGTGAATAATTTGAATTTTTTTTCTTCAAAAATTCCAATTAATTCATCTATTCAATCGATAAGGTGCTGAAAAAGATTACGTTCCAACTAATTCGTTAATTATCCGCAAATGTTAGTACGAAAGCACATACTATTTTAATATGAAATGTGATGTGTATTAAAATAAAGAACAATATGCTTATTGTCCTTGTTATTTATTACATTATGAACAAACAAAAAAGTACTTAAGATCAATGTTCTAAATAGCGTGCTATAGCGTTTTCGGACCAAAAAAGCTATGACGCTATGGCCATATAGCACCGCTATAGCGCGCTATTTCGCACTATAGCGGCGCTATATGGCCATAGCGCCGTTTTTTCAGCCGTTCCGCTATAACACGATAAACGCTATTTAAACCTTTGCTTAAGATATTAAGAATATCATAGTAATTTCCATTTAATGTTTAATTTAAAGTTGAAAGATAATTTTGAAGTAAAATTAATTTCTTTGCAGTATGAAAGATTGTCACATTTTATTTTGCAAATAATTAAGGGCCCGTTATTGAAAATTTGGAAAAATATTTTCCAAAATTAAAACCTATTTTTCACGAATTTTTTTAGTTAGCATTTAGTACCTTTTGTAAAATTTCTAATCTTGTCCGGAATGCATTGCCAGCACAACAATCAGAGTGGCACACACGCATTAATTAGTGCACAGGTACTGCATGCGCAACCATTTTTTTTTTTTACAGATTTCTAGTTATGTCTTTTTTTCATAGATTTGAGGATGAATAAATGAAAATGAAATATATTATATTTTTTCACAAATAGTATGTTTAACAAAACACATTACTCATATAAAAAGGATAAAAGGCATTGCCTTGAGACAACACACTGGTATTATATATCTGTGTACCATTTGGGATCACACAAACATTACATGTGTGTCCTTCTAGTTGGTGCACAAGCAATAGAACTAGGGTGTTCCTAAGTTCACCATGCCTCTTTGTGAACTTAATTTTAAAATCTATCGAATTGATTTTAAATGGCGAATTCAAACTGTTGAAACCCGTTTATCTTACGAGTGATGCGTCTACATACAAAATTTTAAAAAAATTCTAAATTAATTTTGTATAGAGTCAAGTGGTAAAAAGCGTTGAGAAAAATGAATGCATTAAAATTCATTTATGAATCTTCTAATTTTGACCGCTTGACTTTATACTAAATTAATTCGAAAGTTTAGAATTTTTGCATGTAGACGCATCACTCGTAAGGTAGACGGATTTCAACGGTTCGGATTCGTCATTTGAAGTCAATCCGATAAAATTTAGAGTTGATTCACAGAGAAACTTGATGAACTTAGAAACACCCTAGTTCTACTCTTGTACAAAATATATGCCAACTTAAATTTTTTATGTTCTTTTAAAATGCTAACTAAAAAAGTTCGGTCATTTGTCCCATTAGAACACAGAGCAGCTTGGGTCCGATGCCCATCGGACCCAAAGTGGGTTCGATGGGCTCGATGACCGTCCGATATGCCTTAAGATTCGTGCGCACGTATTAAAGCATACGCGAAAGTTCTGGCATAAATCTTAAAGCAGATCGGACGGTCATCGGGCCCATCGAACCCACTTTGGGTCCGATGGGCATCGGACCCAAGCTGCTCTCATTAGAACAAGTTCGGGATATGCAAAACATTGCAACGGGACGACCGGACTAGACCTACAACAGTCGAATTTACTGAATTATGCATTGCTTGACATTTATTAGGGTGTTTTTTCAAGTTTCGGTTTCAATGACTCTGCCATAAACTTGCAGCGCATTAATAGATAACTGTAGCATCAATAATTAATTGTCTGCGTCCAGACATGCATGTAATTGACAAAGTGAATTGCTCTTAAGAATAACAACAATCTTCATAAATTCACAAAACTTAAATTGACGTAACATAGTAACATATTGATTGTGAACTTACAAAATCCATAAATAGTTTCCAAAAGCATCAGTTGCAAATATTGGAACCTTCATCCTTTATTTTACCTATAAATATCCTACTATCTTCCTCCATTATGTAGCAATTAAAATACTACATCCTTTCAAACAAGAACCTTAGTGCAAAATCAAATCCAACACTTCAGCAATAACCAAATAGCTATGGCACGATCAGCAATGACCGCGTTCGTTCTTCTTCTTCTTCTCATAGCTACAGCAACTGCTTCCACTGCTACCGTGGCATCCACCTCAACACCTGCACCGGCTCCCTCTGAAGCATTGCAAGAAGACCCATTGTTCTTATTTCCGCAGGGAGGTGACATTGCACCATGTTTAAAATCTATCTTGAAGGTGGAGGGATGCATCATAAGCCTTCTTACTTCAGTGTTGAACAACCGTTTGGATGTCAGTAAGCAGTGTTGTCATGCTATTGTAAGCGCCGGTGATGCGTGTCTCCCTGTTTTGAACTCTTTCTTACGTCCTCATCTCCAGTCTTTCTGCGGTGTTGCGCCGAAACCGGCACCTCCGCTCAAGTAAACTCGAGAAGATATATGTGATAGGGAAATGGCAAGAAAATAACTTTTTTTTTTTTTTCATTAATGCCTTACATTGTTCTCTTTAAGTGAAAATGAATTCATCGATTCAAACATTCACTAATTCAAAGTCCATTCCAAATTTCGTTAGAATTGTTCACATCAAGTTACTCTAGAAAAATTATTTGATTCATTACTTTTCTTATTTAACAAGTTTTCTATTCACATTTATGCACTAATTTGAATTACTAATTTCTGATTTTTTTCTGAAGTATCAGTCGATATTCTAACTTAGTTCCCAAAATTTGTATTTCCCAAATTTCTATTGTATTCATTAATTGTATTCATTAATTGTATTAATTTATTGAATTAACATTAAATTTGCATATTTATTGGAATTGTTTGTTGAATTCATGTTGGACCCTAAAAAATAGGGAAATAAAAAAAGAAAAAGAGGAAAGGGGTTATTTATAAAAGAAATGAAGGTGTCCAATGCCGTGAGAAAATAGGAATGCAAGCTCAAGTACTCTAAATTGGAGTTTATGGGGCTAAGATCCAAGTCTGAATTATTATAAACCCGCCACGGGAATGTTGAAACATTGTTTATGTTGTTCATAATTGATGAACAACTAGAAAACGGTGCCCTGCAGAATATAAGTGTTTGAAAATTACTAAAATTCAGTATTTAAATATTACATCAGTTAAACAAGTACACCAACAATATACAGAAAAATAAAACATCAAGATTTAATAATAGTACATAATTTGTTCAGGAATATAATAAAAAGATAAAGAACTACAATTATCAAGAAATGAGCAACTCACATTACAACTACTACATTGCAACGTTGTATCAATTCCTGCTGTTTGGTCAAGTAGCATCTTGCTGCATCTCCTTTCCAAACTTTGAGACAACCAATGATGTTCTCCATGTTGGTTGAACCTCCACAAGACCTTGACCTCGAGCCGTATCTACAATATATGAGATTATGAGGTGGCTTCTTTATGTAATTTAAGTCTGTTTGTAGGAGTTGGGTCAAAAAAGCTGGAACAGAGAAACCTCGCTCCTGCCCAGTTTGGGAGATTTTAATATTATGTGTTTCTATTTTTTTACAACATACAATACTTGTTAATAGTCTCGCAATTTTTGAGCGGAGTATTGATTATTTTGAAATGACATTTGGGTCAAATTACCATGTCAACTTGTGGACTTAATTAGCTCAGTGAAAACAAGTTGAACATCTTAATTACCTATTTGTGATTGAAATGAACTACCATGGTCAGATTCCCTCGTTTGTCTTGCTTCCTTAGTTCAAAAAGGCAAAGATCCCCATGTTTTAGTCCATTTCTGCGTGCAAATTGGCGCCAACCTTCTTTTATACATACTATCCTTTTATTCTGCAAGTAGTAGTTTGTAGTACATGTCTGGCTTTGCTTATCTAAATCGGCAGGTAACAGAGTAATCTTCTTCTTCTTCTTGCTTAGAAGAACTTTGCATGCAAAGCCGCTTGGTAAACTCTGGTACATAGTTACATAGTAAGATTGATTGCATATGTACTTCATATTTATATCATGCATGCATTATGTAATTTGTCTTGTTTCCAGTGTTGCAATTTTTAGTGATAATTTATAATGGAAGAAATGCTTACGTACCAGTTGACAATATAGATTTGTAGGGGCATTGATTGGAGTCAATATTCTGACGAACAAATCACTATCCTTTTGAGTTTTTCGGGTCATCCTGTTAGCAATCTCCTCTTGAGCTTGTGTCAAACAAGTCATATGGGGTACGACATATAGCCTGGAAGCTTTCACAGCCCTATTATCCTTTCCTGAGCTAATCTCACTCTCAGTTGATTCTTGTACAAAATCTACAACAAGAAATTAAATGGTACAAGTTCATTTGATCATTTCTCTTGTTTTCTTTCAGAATAAGGGCGAAAACTATTATAGGATTAAAATTAGTTACTTCAAAATTTAGAATTTGTCACTTGCTGATGCTGTTTTGAAATTTCCAGAACACAGCTACTTGCCATCTTCATAATACTAGCAGGGGATATTTTGGAAATTAAAATTATTCAAGTAGAACTGTAGAAATCTGTGTTTTCTGCTTAGATTTTTCTAAAAGAAGTTGGCCTAGCAGGTTTGACCGTATTTGGAGAAATGCTTGTATGAAAATACATCATTTATCCTTGAAATGCTTGATACATATACTTGGACATCTGAGGTTATTTGATTCCAGGAGGATGCATATATTCTTTTCATATAACGAGTAATAAAAGTTCCTGTATACTATTAATTTATACATTGATCTTTGAAGAATCAATCTCATTCCTTCACAAAATAAAATCATTAATGCATAAAAAATTAAAAAGTTTAAAAATAACGAATATGGACAATATATACTTACCTCTTTGTTTCCGCTTATCACAAACCCTTTCTCCAGTCGTGCGTGTTCGAGCGGCACGAGTTGAAATCTCGCGAGAAGATTCATCAGTGTCACTACTACCAAGTGATAGAGATATGATCTCTTTCTCCGGCTCTGCGTTCATATTTTTTGCGAAGAAAGGAGCGACTTTTTCGCATCCACTCCGATCAAAGATTAGCACTTTGAAAGAGGAGTTATTTTTGTATCTAAATACTATAAAATCATTTTCATCTATTTTATTAGCAGTTACAAATTCTTTCCAACCAGATTGCAGAGCAAATGTTTTGTCGGACCTCATAATTTTCACATGCCAAGTATATCCACTTGGACCTTCCAGTTCAATGTTTTCGCTCATGGATCCAACGAACATTTTTGCAAACTTGTTTGGAATATTCTGCAGAACAACATTTGTCAGTGGCAAAACTAAGAAGAACTAAAAATTTTCAGGGACTGAAAATAAAAATAACAACGATACATTAATTATGATTGCCATTGTATGCATCAAGGAAGAATTCATTTCCACATGAAAATTATTCATTCTTAGACCTGATTCGCCACTTCCTTTCATGATGTCTCGCTCTCTTTTGTGTTTCGTTCTTCCACTGGCTGAATCTCCAAATCTCTACATACACAATAAAGTTTCATTAAATATTCTCTTCAATTTTCACAATCGTTTCAACTTCTTTACAGTCAAATCAAGAGTTGACAGAACCTCGAATACCATGCACACCGGTTTACTATAAAAAGTAACTAGCTAGTAACAGGGATACAAACTTAAAAATTCCAGTTTCTATGTGGGGCCCATCCGGCAGTAACTAGTAATAGGGGTTGAATCAAAAAGGTTGAAACAGAGAGACATCCATGGGTAATTAATATCTCATGTGTTCTTGAATTTTCAGTCCGGTTTGGGAGATTTTAATATTTTAAGTTTTGAACTCATCGTCTCTCGTGCCGACATTTTTATTAATATCCAAAGTTAATTACAAATTAATAAATATACCCAGAATAAGTGGGTATTTCGAAAAATGTCCAAACCGGTCAGATTCTGACCGGTTTCTGCCACTTTTCTCAGATTCTGACCGGTTTCTACATGTGTAGAAAAATATTTTTATCAAAATATAAACTTTCTATGATCAGAAATTCAAATTTAGTAAAATAAAAGGAATGGAGATATATCGATCTCTCTTAATCAATTAACACATAATTTAGTATTCTCAGTTTTGCAATAAAGATTGATAACAATACTTAATGCATTGTTAAATATTTTTAATACAAACACTCTGTGGATAAACTTGATACGCAAGATGGCTAGTGCCAAATAAATTGACAAATTTTTTAATCTATACTAATTTATTGGCTTCAAATTTATATATTGAGCATATACATTGCTGAAATAATAGATAAAAGAAAAACACCTGATGCATTTAATTATTATTTAATTTATTTTAACATTTTAATTAGTGTATATATGAATTAGCATCGATATGTGACTAGAGATCATGAATCTTTGCAAAACTTTGATTAATTTAACTGAGTTTCTAAAACACTGTAGTAGAAATGACTACCTATATATTATGGAATTTGACATCTCGCTAAGCTAAAAATAATTAATTATGAATACATAGAAAAGAGAAAAAGTTTGAAACTTCTTGTATATTTAATTTTCTTATTTTTGTGTATTTAGATTGATGACTCAGGGGTTCCCACACTTCTTTCTTTATAAGAAACAAAAGAGATCGACATGTTTGATAATATTGCTATAATTAATTAATTAGTTTCCTCATGCAACGGAAAGACTATTATTTTTGTACATCAACATTTTCAAACAACAACATTAGTAAACCTACAGCAAGGTTGCGGTTTAGAACTTATGTAGTCTCTATTAAGATATACGTCCAACATCTTTTAATTGTATGTATAAATATGGTCAAATTTATAAGGTTATAACACATCATAACCAAGAATAAAGTCATTTTTTCATTAGAAATTGAGGACAAAACACATATTAATATATAGAATTTGGATTGTGTGGAATTTGTTTGGTTATATATATCCAAATGTTATAAATATATATTGCGCCTCAATTGCTTATGGAAATATGGATTAATTATTGATACGTTATAATCTCATAATTTTGACCATATTTCATTATACAATAAAATGATGTTGGACATAGATTTGAATGGAGAATACATAGATCTTAACAGCATCCCTGCTGTGGATTTACCAATATTATCGCCTCAATTTGTTGATGTCTGAACAATAGATAAAAATAACTTACTGGTAAATTGACAGTAGAAGTGTAGTTCGAATCAATGAGCCCCTTCTAGAGATCGATCTCCAGCATAATTAACTGCAATCATATATATATAGCAAATTAAAATAAAGTTTAGGTAAAAAATATACAAATTATAAACAAAATGAACTAAATGTTTTATTCTATCTTATAATAGGTTCAGTATTAATTTCTTAATTCAATAGTTGTCACTATTTTTCAATAATATTTTAAAAAAACTATTACGTACTATATTATTAAGAATAAAAAAACTAACCAACACGCAAAGGTTCTTTGCGATACGTAATTGCCACACATTATAAGTTAAAAATGTTTTATGTCATTATTGATCTTTATTCTATTAATAAATTTTAAATCATTACACAGCCAAAGAAAATAATTTTCTTGTATATATATATATTTAGTTTCCAAACAAATATATTCTTCATTTAGTTCAGTCGACTAATGTAACAATAACGAGTACCCCTTCGGTGTAGAAAATTACCTTGTGATGTTCATTTATAGTTTTAATAATTTTTATGCTTTACTCTTTGACTAATTTTGAACATCCTTAGTTTTAGGTTTATCTTTTTTGTTATGTTATATAGCTTAATTAATTGATAAAGGATCTAACTAAGTATGTAAGAATATATGTGAGATTTAATATTGAACTTAAGTTTGCATGCCTTTATATTGCCATTATGGAAATTTTGTAGTGGAACACCACAAACTATGTTAACAATACTATTTACTGATAAATTCTATACCAAAAAGTACGACCAACTTAAAAATTCTCGACACCTCTTATTTTGTCATAAGTATTGATCTGGAACTCAATTGATCACATGAGTTTTGAAATCTTTTGGGATATATAGGAGATACCGGGGAGAGATGATGATCATGTGACCATTTGAACCTTTGGTTCCAACAAATGGGAGTTCATGAAAGTAACATAAGAGTAGGGAAAAAAATGCCAGAAAATGTTTCAATAAAATACATGCACACAGATGCACACAAATTGACAAACATATTATTCTATTGCAAAAAATACACTAACTTACAATTTTATGTGCGAATTGCAGTCGTAAAGATGAATATGGATACAGGTGATGTTCTCTTCTCATTGTATTGCTTGAATGAATAATATTTGAAAGAAGAAGCTACTAACTTGGGTTTGTTTACCTTAAGACAGGGGGTCTATTTAAAGAAGAGATTGAAAATTTTGCATTTCAAGTCCTCTAAATTTTTTTTAAACCTTTTGTGGCTCCAAATATTTCATTCTGGTTAGTATTTAATTTCAAATAATCATATTGATCAATTCTAACATTGTGGTGAAAATAAACAATATTTTATAAGATAAAAAATATAATTTAAATTTTATAGCAGGTGTGTTATGTAAGATCATGACATTTATTCTCATAATTAGTATATCTAATTTAAATTCTAGTGCATGAACAAATTGAATAAATTAGAGGCTGGCGGCATGATAAATTCATATTGAATTATAATATTGTGGCATCCAAAAGTGATGAAAAGAAACAATATTTTAAAAGATTAAAAATAAATTGAAACTTATAGGGTGAATTGTGTAAATGTCATCATTTATTGTCATAAGTAGTGTATCTAATTTAAATCTAATGCATAAACAAATTGAATAAATTAGGGCCGGCGGCATGATAAGTTCATATTAAATTATAATATTTTGGCATCCAAAAGTGATGAAAATAAACAATATTTTATAAGATAAAAAATATAATTTAAATTTTATAGTAGATGTGTTATGTAAAATCGTGACATTTATTGTCATAATTAATATATCTAATTTAAATTCTAGTGAATGAACAAATTGAATAAATTAGGACTGGCGGCATGATAAATTTATATTGAATTATAATATTGTGGCATCCAAAAGTGATGAAAAGAAATAATAATTTAAAAGATTAAAAAGAATTGAAATTTATAGTAGGTGAATTGTGTAAAATGTCGTCATTTATTGTCATAAGTAGTGTATCTAATTTAAGTTCTAATATATGAACATAATAAATTAGGGCCGGCATGATAAGTTCATATTGAATTATAATATTGTGGCATCCAAAAGTAATGAAAAGAAATAATATTTTAAAAGGTTAAAATTGAAATTGAAATTTCTAGTAGGTGAATTGTGTAAAATGTTGTCATTTATTGTCATAAATAGTGTATCTAATTTAAATCAAATTGAATAAATTAGAGCCGTCGGCATGATAAGTTCATATTAAATTCTAATATTGTATCATCCAAAAGTGATGAAAAGAAACAATATTTTAAAAGATTAAAAATAAAATTGAAATTTATAGTAGGCGAATTGTGTAAAATGTCGTCATTTATTGTCATAAGTAGTGTATCAAATTTAAATTCTAATGCATGAACAAATTGAATAAATTAGGGCCGACAGCATGATAAGTTCATGAATTCTAATATTGTGGCATCCAAAACTGATGAAAAAAAAAACAATATTTTAAAAGATTAAAATATATATTTTTTTTTTTATGGTCTGCGGCAATTACCGCAGAGCAATTATATTGATAAAAAGTTGTATGTACAAAGGTGTAATAATTAAAATACAAGGCTAGCTCATATACGCTCCTGGCCCCGCATCCTTCGTCCCTAGATGGCCGCAAGGAGGGTGCAGAAGCTACTCATATAATGCATACTCCGTCTTCCACTAGGCGTGGGAAGACCATAGTATGATCTCGGTCGTTGTGTCATTGAGAAGCTGATTCACCAGACGTCGTTTGTTGGAGAATAGTCTCCTGTTCCTCTCTCTCCACAGGGCCCATGCTCCTGCAGCCCACAGCGTGCCCACAGGGCACTGCGATTCGGGGTCAGGTTGTGGCGACCTCTACGCCAGCAGTCCCAGATGCCACTCCCCCCGTCCATATTGAATTGAAACTTATAGTAGGTGAATTGTGTAAAATGTCGTCATTACAAATTGAATAAATTAAGACTGACAGCATGATAAGTTCATATTGAATTCTAATATTGTGGCATCCAAAAGTGATGAAAAGAAACAATATTTTATAAGATGCAAAATAAAATTCAAATTTATAGTAGGTTGTTGTGTAAAATGGCGTCATTTATTGTCATAAGTAGTATATCTAATTTAAATTCTAGTACATGAATAAATTTAATAAATTAGAGCCGACGACATGGTAAATTCAATAATAAATGAAAACATTGAACATCATTTCAATTCAAATAAGAGAATAATAAGAATCCATTGTTCAGCTAAAGTGCATGAATGTGAATTATTAGCTACTAATTAAAACAAAAAAATAACGAAATCAAGTAAGAATTGTCTAGGGCAAAATTACTCATAAATTCGACAAAAAGTTCCAATAATGTGCAAATTGATTGTCTTTTTATTAAAAGCCTTGGTACACCATAACATCTTTTAATTAGATGCTATTTTTTAGGGTTGAACAGGCAAGAAATATTTTCGTTTGCACATTATTGTTATTTCCTTTTTGTCTTCTCCATTTTCTATTAAAATATATGAAAATAACAATATATGAAATAACAATATATTTTCGTTTTTCATATATTGTTATTTCCTTTTTGTCTTCTCCATTTTCTATTAAAATATTTTGATTTCATTAATTATTTCAAGATTATTTTATCAAATGCTAGTTTAATTTTATGTGAGAGTATATATTTATGAACGTTTTTTAAATTTGAACAAATTTGTATAGAATTCACTTTTCATAAACCTCAACCATCTGCAATTTAAGTGTAGACTTGTACAATTTTTTTTATCTCAAAATATAAATTAGATCCAAATTTAACTTGTAATCAAGATATAATTATTGTAAAATCAGAAAGACAAATAGGAAATGCAATACATAATACTTCGCACAGAAAACACTTGATGAATATTTATAAAAAATTATATGAAAAAATTATCTTTCAACTTACTGTTTTTTTTTAGACTATATTTGTAGAGGAAGAATTATAGAACTCTATCACATGAGATGAAGTGAATAGATAAGAAGATAACTATTGTCACATTAGATCGATAAAGTGGGGAGAGATGAAGGGATAACTCAAATTAAAATTGGACGCTAAAAAATATTTTTTTTTGGGAATTAAAGCTTACGCTACAAAAGCAAATTTGTAGTGGATTCATACTTGAAAGGCAAAATTTTATAAGGCTCACGCTTAATTTGTAGATGGTTGAAGCTTGTAAAGAGTGAATTAATTATATACAAATTTGTCCAATCTGAAATAGAAGCTTACAAATATCAACTCTACACAAAATAAACTTGTACAGAGTTAATAGTTGATAAAATTACCTTGAAATAATTATTACAATAAATAAGAAAAAAAAATACAGAATGAATGCATCCAAAAAATGCATTAAAATTAATTTATAAATCTTCTAATTTTGACCACTTGACTTTATACTAAATTAATTCGAAACTTTAAAATTTTCACATATAGACACATTACTCATAAGGTAGAAGAATTTTAACAGTTTGAATTCGTCGTTTGAAGCCAATTCGATAGAGTTTAGAGTTGAGTTCACAAAGAAACTTGATGAACTTAGGGACACACCCTAGTTCTACTCCATTTATATATCCTTTCACTTTTAATTATCCACCAAACATGACATTAAAAAAATAAAAATATATCCGCATAAAAATGTTAATTGCATTAACTCCCTGGGGACCAAAACTTTGCTGACATGATAAGTAAGATTATTAATACACATCAGCATATTAGCGGCTCATAAGCCATAGTCAATAAAACAACGAGGGAGAAATATATTTTTTTCTCATTTTTTTAATGTTTTCATGTTATTGAGCAGTCACAAAGAAAGTCGAAGGATAAATATAGAGATGGGGAAAGACACTTTTGTAATTATCTTCTTTAATTGGCAATGTATTCACAGATTTTTTTTTATATATATTTTGTTGGACTTGTTGACTGAATTCATCAATTTACTCAGAAAAATAAATTATTGGGTTAATTAATTATTTTATTCATATTATGTGCATTCATTTGAATTATTAATTCCTAGATTTTTTATATATTAATAGATACGCTTATTTAATGCCCAATATTTGAATTCGTTGTCCCAAATTTGAATTGTGTTCATTAATTGTTTTAATTCATCAACATTCAATTTAGAATTTATTCAAAAAAAACATTCAATTTAGAAATTTAGTAATTTCAATTTTCAATTGATTTGATCATGCTTTGTTTCCTTATTTAATTGGTTGCTAATTATTCACATTCACGCATGCACTTTAAAAAAAAATACATTCTTAATATTTTATTAAATTTGGAAACAACGGAACGCGGATATCTTTAGGAATTGAAATCTGCTGAAATCCATCATTCGTGAACAATGTTTCTGAAATCCTTGAAATTCCGAATCCAGCCGTCTAACTTTTTCTATGCACGTATCTTGAAATAGTTGATTTTTCTGTGCACGCATCTAAAAACAGCTTGACGGCTGGATTCAGAAAAACAGAAATTTCAGAAACACTGTTCACCAGTAAGAATTTCAGCAGATTCGTTTCCTATCTTTAGAGATGAGCGGCTTGAACCTCGCATCCTGGCGCTAAGATGTTTGCACGAGATGAAGTTGTTGAGAAAATATGGCTAGAATTTGTTTTGTTTAGCTTGCGTTTGTTTTGTTTTCTTCTTTCTCTGTATTTGTTTATATGGTACTGTAACATGCATCAAGAAAGGCACGGAGTTGGGGATTTGAGCTGTACAGGAAGGTTGACAATAGTTTGATGTAACACCTTTATATTAATGCAATTATCCAAGGCATCTTCTGCCTGGGTTTCAAAAAAAAAAAAAGACAATATATTGAAATAAATAATAAAAGTCATTACATCGTGCTACTAGCACAGACACCTCTAAAAACCAGTATCAGTAAACGGTACCAGCACTTCTCTAAACCCCAGTGCTAACAAAACTGATTACAACAGTTTATCGAAACAAATACACAGGCACAGCAACATCCTACAAACATCTATAACTACCAGTATCTCCTTGACAACATCACACAACTTGTCAGAGTATACTTTGTCTGGTCAAAGTCAGATGAAAATTAAGTTAGGAATTACAATTATTTTGGTCATTTGGTCTGGTCTGTTACTGTTAAACTTTAGATTCTAAATTGAACAGTTAAAGTAAATTGACCAAAGTGAGTAACAATCTCTACTGTACTTCCACCATCATCAGAAACAGGTAACACGTGTGCACAAACAAATGTTATCATTCATAATGCTGGAATGTAAAGTTGGCACTCTCATTTAGCTTTGAAATGAAAAGAGAAGGAACCAACAAATACGCCTTCAGACAATTTAGAGAAGTGCTAGCTAATTTTGCAAGACTATATATAGCCCTTTGTGTAAATGCAATCAGGTGTGAAAATCAATACAAAAGAATTCTTTCATTCTCTCTTTCTCTAAATCTATCATCGGTATCGGATGTTTCAATAGGCACACACCTTTAAGCAAATCCTAATTCCCTCTTTACCAGCAAACCAAAACAAACAAAAACACCCTCAATTTCGTACCAGTGCCCATTTCCTTTACCAGTAAACAAAAAATCTTGTACCAGTACCTCTTCTCATATCAGCAATCAAGCAAGATCTGTTCCAACAAACCAAGAAATCAGCCAAACATAAAAAAACGAAGATTTCAAAATCAGTCATGCATGGAGCGCTTTAGAGGAGCCGAACTCTTTATCATTAGTATATCGCAAGACGAACCCTAGATATCATTTAATTAATACATGCACATAGCTTTGAATTATTTGCTCTTGTTATGACATTAAATGTTGGAGTATTTTACTAGACTAGTTAATTAAATTGAAACTTTTTCTTCATTAACAGACTCTTGGATGCAACTATCATCCACATTTCAATGTTTATTAATTCATTCTTAAGAGAACCAGTATATATTCTGGGCCTTCGAAAATTTTTATAAGGTTGATGTACTAAAGTACAAAGAGTGTTCCACTAAAGAAAAAAAAAACAGACGATGGCAATCTGAATGCATTCACTCTTGTAAATATTGTGGATAATCACTTGAAAGAAATAAAATTGTAAGAACACCATAAGGGAAGACGGAATTCTAAAATCATGTGTTATAGCCACAAGTCCAAGGCAAACAGTTTGCAAAAGGCACAAAGGCATCCAGAAAAAGAAATACATAATTAGACGACACAGAATTTTTGCTTGACAGAAAATGTATTGCAATTAAAATCCTCAGAATATCTTTAGTTTAACAAACCGACCCTTTGTGATTTCAGCTTATATATGAGGTATTAGACCAAAGCACTTCACAAAATTACAATTAAGAAAAAACATGGTCGTCCCTTCCTACAGAGCAAAATAGATTTTGAAAAGTCTAAAAATCAAAAGCGGATATAATTTGGTTTCTTTTCTTTTTAACACTTTTACCAATTCTACTGGTCAGCTTAGAGCCTTAATAAATCAAACTAGCAAAAAAAATGATAGTTGGTCCCTAATCTCATCTGTAGACCAAACTAGCAAACTTCATAAATTTCCAAATCTAAGGGGACTTAATTTGGTTTTTTTTGTCAAGATTTTCAAGGATTTTGCTGTAGAAATCCCACAAATGATGGCCATTGGAAATTGCTGATTGTCCAAAAGGATTTTCTCTGACGTAGCACTGTACATCATCCGCTTTAATTAAACCTTCTAAATAGCACCTTAATTTACCACCTGGACCTGCTTGAAACAAAAAACATTTAAATGAATTCTTTTTTAAGTTAATTTAGCATACTACAATGCTGACGCAAGTAAACATAAAGATGTCAACTTAAAAAATCAATTAGATCGATCAAGCCAGAAAAATAAAGAAAGGGATTTGATTTGAGGTCAAACCATCACTCAAACATTATACTTTGATGATAATAAATGCTATTCTGTACATTATAAATAAAGATGGTAATAGAAGCAACTTAGTCACTTACCCAAGGAATTATCCTCTGCATCATCAAATCTGTAAGGCACAGGGAAAATAGCTGTATGTGGCTGTTACCGTTCACGTTCGAAAGAAGAAAAAAATGAAAAGGAAACAAAAAGAAATTAATGTTAGAGTGACAAAAATGATTAATACAAGTTCTTTGACAAGCCAGATCCCAAGTTTTTCGTCTTCATTTCTGTTTGGGTCTAATTGGGTTGGTTCAGAACAATTTCAACTCATTTAGAATTTGATTTGAACATGGATTGATTGATTAATGTATGTTCTAGGTTAAGGCAGGTATTTAAAACAAAGACTACTAGATGTTTGGCTTCAGATCTTAAAAATCATGTTCAGAACAAAAACATAAAGGGGGGAAAAAAGGCTGGAAAAAGACACACAAAAAGAACTTACAGGATTGCAGAGTGCTTTGTAAGGTGAATCATCAATAAGGAGAGTATTAGTAGGGGAATATTCTCCCTTCTCAAATGGTAGGTTCGGTCCAGTTCTCTCCCAGATTTTCCTCAAATCTTTGAAGAGGAGCTGCTTGTGTATATTTTCCAGTGCTCTATAGCCAGTTTCTGTGCACTCCGATTGATCCTAAACACCAAATAAGAAACAAATATTCAACCGAGGACATAATATCCACCTTTACCAAATATCATTTTATATTTATTTGTTTATTATTTCTTTCTGTAAAACCACAAACAATATTTTGTGCCTTTGGAGATGCCATTTTTCTCACCATAGCATCTTTTGGGTAATTACAAATAAAACCCAGATGTTAAGGCCAATGGATAAGACAAGCAAATAATGTCCAAATTGCCCTTGACATTATCTAATATGAACTTGAATAAATCTGTCGTGCCCTTGAAATTCTTTTAATATAAATATGTCACCTGACATCTAAATTCTCTTTTGGCGGGGTTTTAGTTCAATTAAGCTTTGTAAAAAAGAAATAATTAGAGCTAGGGGGAGTACATCATATCATTTACATTATGTGTTCAAAGGAATTAATCAAGTCCTTGCTGTGAACATTTTAATCAATAATCTTATATTTGCAAAAAGAATCAAACATAAGTTTTATTTGCCAATAACACCCAATCAGAACTTATTTGAGCAAGAAAAGAGAGTAAATTGCCCCCAACTTCTTTACATTTAACACAATCAAATCTCTTCATAACAAGTTCAGATCAACTGAGACCACAATACAAAAAAGATTTACTAGGACAATATTAGTTTCATCTTTGGATTGCAGAGAACTTAAGGTTGTTTGAGTTTGGGCAAAAACACTAATACCTTTGCATCATGTAACTGGTGCACAATGCTTACATATGATGTTATTTACAACATTTTTGTTATTGCCTACCTGAATTCAGTGTTCCAGATCTGAACTAGCAATCGCTTATGTGAATGCAATAGATACAAGACATAGCATGATAAAAAAAAGGTCAAAGGGCATATCTTCAGATATAGTCAGAACTTCATACCCAACAAAATAAGATATCATGTTTCAAGTCTCCAATTATTATGTCGACCACCTTGGTGATATACTGTCTGAAAAACATATATACATGAGGAAGCAATTAGGAAAACCGCATAGAATGATGGAAGGCAGACTCCTCAAAGAATACAGAGTAGAGACAAAAAATTAGCATATCATAATGCCACTAACCACAAGCACCTGGCCATAATACCTAAGATTTTTCGACAAAAGGAAATAAAAAAAAAAAGGAGTGGACATGAACTTGAACCTCTTTCGAGATGACCAAATACCGATCTTGAAATTCTGAAAGCAAAATCTCAGAAAGTCATCACAGAATGGCCTTTTAAAAGCTGTTACAGAAGTAATTAGCACATTAGCACTAAAACAACAGATAAATGTAAAACAAGTACAGGAACAGTAATGTCCATGTTGTAATTTGCTTATTCCTTCAGATGCACATATTTACACCCTAAATTTATTTCCACAACTCATTATGCAACCATAGAAACTAACCATGAGAAATTAGTGTCGGCATATGTCAGAACAAATGAGAAACATAAATCAGAATAAAAACAATTGCATAAACAAATTACCTGGCTTTCCATTAACCCTAAAATCAGATTTCTTTCCAGCCCTATTTGCCTGACGAATATCAACTAACAACCCGTTAAGATCCAGTACCAGGAGTTTCTTTCCTCCATGATCTGGTACTGGAGCATTAAGAGAAACTGGTATTACCTCAACCTTACCATCCTCCTCACCAAAATCATCAGAAATCCCCTTCCCGACACAACCATTTGTGATACCAGTAATACCTTCCTGTGAACAATCCTCAGTGGCATTTTCAGAAACTTTCACATGCTTTTCACCTTCCAAGTGGTTGTTGTCCTTAACTTCAGGGGTTCCTTTTCGTACCAGGTTCTTTGTTTCCAAACCTGGACCCAATGTACCACTGCAAAATTTACCAGATAAGTCACCATCCTCCTTTCCTTTCACTCTTCGTTGGTGCCTTCTCATCACCGCAGTAGCATCCAATATTGCAACAGGTACCAGTACCGGGATCTTCCTGTCTGTAGTACAGGTAGAGGAATCCCATCTCCTCCTTTTGTAGATTACTTTTGAAGAGTTGCTAGAAGATGGATTTTGGCCAGGATCAGTAGACATTGTATTATGATTTCTTAAGATAACAACGTAGTTCAGGCAACTTGCGTATGTCTTATCAAAATGGCGCCTGTGCATCTTTCTTCATTCATATCGGTGATTTGGCCAGATATCCAGGTTGCTGTGCCGCTTCTTTTCTTTTGATTTCACTGTCCCAACTTTAATAAGCTTTACACATGGAAAGTACAAAATCATTGTTAAATGATTATTTATAAATAAGTGATGAAGGAGGAAAGTTTTGAGAATTTTGAAAAGATAATATAAGATGATGTAATAAATTCAGTCAAAGCATTTCAAGTTTCTACTAAGTTCATGGTTCGTCTCCATTCCTTCCTAATTTTTTAAGATGCCAAAACTAACTCTCATTTCTCTTTTAGCAGTTAAGGAAAAAAGAGCTAAATGATGGGGGGAAGAAACTGACCAATAAAATTCCTTTCATACTTTTAGGCGGCATTTACTGTATTTCTAGGATTATAGTAGTAGTACACATGAAAACTGCCCTTAAATTAACTAATTGAACATTGATGTAGTGTATGAGAATATAATCCATGAACCAGACTAGGACAAAGTCAGATTCACAGCCATTCAGTGAAGTCATTCTGTTTCAACATTTATAGTCTGAAATAAGTAAAATGGACAAAAATCAGAACCTGCTGATCTTGTTCTAAAGGATGAACTTAAGTGGAAAACTGGAAAGTTTCGAGTTCATTGTGTAATAAAATTAAGAGGTAGAAGGATCAATTGAAACCAATATCTTACAATGGCACGGTTTGATTTACGGCCACTGGTCATGTACAAGCAAATCAAACTTTAATTGTATTTGATATGCACTTGATCATCACTTGTAATATAAAAACACGATCAATGACTGAGATTTCTCATTTAGAATTCAGGCTTGGATTATAAATGCCAGAAAGCAACTGTGTTCAAGGGGACCTATGCACTTTAGTTTATGCTAACCATGCTCATGTTTCCAAATTACATGTGTAACAGTAAAACATACTGGTACTAACCTGGTTGTTACCAGTATGTAATGCACCATACCAAAGATAACTAAATAAGCATCAACATTTCGGAGATCAGAAATTAAACAGAAAACTGACAAATCGTATCAAGAAGGAAAAACACATGGTTACAAAATAACTTGGTGACAAATCATATGCAGCATTTGCAATATGCATGAACGAAAAACGATATAATTGAACTGAGAAAAAAGAAAAAGCAAGATAACATTAATCAATTCTCAAAAAACGAAGCATCTTTACCGTTATGTCCATCCCTCTCCTTACCAACACCAAGATAAATTACATGGAAATAAAAGAGGGAAAATTGATCTTCAATTAATTCATAGAGCAGAGGCAACTTGGTTAGGAAAAAGGCTGCTCGCAAGTTATCTATAATCTAACAATTCTTGAACTAATTGCAAATGATTCAGAATAAAATTCTAAAATGGCAGAATAAACAGTTTTAAGAAAAAATAAAGAACAGGAAATTAGTTATAAACTCAGAAATGCAGCCACCCCCTCCCAGCATTTCCTTAAATTTAAAGAAAATTCAAGAAAAACTAAAGGAAAAAAAAATGATATTTTGAAGGAAACCAACCAGCAGAAGATAGGGTGTGGAATTGGTGATTCATGGCGCCACCTTGGAGGAGAGTTTGCGATTCGAATTTAGGAGTTCGTATTTCTCATGCCAGTAGGCCAAAAATCTCTTTTAAGCGGGTAGTTGTACGAACTGAGCAGTGTAGTGGTGAGATCAGATACTGAGATTGGATTGGGTGCTCATCCCCTACGCCGCCGAAACGCTCATAACCATTACCAGCCGCTCGATAATAACGAAGCGCTTTGATGAAATAAACACCAATCACAAAATAAGATGAGGGTTAGTGGGGGATCCGTATCCTCCCAGGTACCTGACTCAAGCAAATTGAAAACCACGGCCCAGATTAATTCAATCTGGGCCAAACTCAATCCGGTACCTATGGAGACTGTAGGGGACTGTTTCAAAATTCGTGTCATGTTAAAAGAACCGTCCAATCATAATTTGCTTGAGTCAAGTAACCTGAGGTGATGTGAATTCGCTTAGTGGGCCAGTGGGGTACAGCCGTATAGCCTAAGATATTGATTTGACTCGTCTCGATTTGTACCAGTGCGTATCCTCTGAGATATCTCAACTTTTACTTGACTGATGTGTCTGGGAATTCGGATCCAGTGAAGTAACCCAATCTTTGGGTTTTGAATCGAGACCGTCCGATTCGAATCCGCGAAAATCCATTCCAAAAGTGAGTGCACACATCCTGAGCGACGAATTCGAATCGGACGGTCTCGATCCAAAACCCAAAGATTGGGTTACTTTAGGGGATCCGGACCCCGTGTCTGATGTATTTGGGATAGCACAGGAGCAGTAGGGTTGTTCAAATGGTTTGGTTTATTTGGTTTTTAACCGAACTGGAAACTTTCAGTTTTAAAGCACCTCTTGCAGGACCCGTATCCTCCCAGGTACCTGACTCAAGACAATTGACACGGATGGCTCAGATTTACTCTCAGCCGGTGCCTACTCGGGATGACATAGGGGGTCAGTATTATTTATGCTTTGAGATTCGTGCTAAGTGACTCAACACAATTTTAGACCGTCCGATTCAATTCTCTTGAGTCAGGTGACCTGAGAGGATGTGAATTCCCTCTTGCATGTACTATGTATTTTTCTAATGAACATCTTTTAAACAGACGAGGCTAATACCAAGGGTAAGACAAGAGAGACGATATCTTCGCCGAGAAGGTGATCGAAGACAAAAGAAAATTCAAGCGGGTGTAACTTTTTTTCTCGAGTGTCCAATTTAAGCTTATGACCACAATTCGGAAAGCTCGCAAGGATATCAACAGGACTTCCCGAGCATGGTGATTGCAATTTTGAGAGCAAAAAACGAAGGGAAGAGTCTCAAAATTTGAATTCAAGTTATGTATTCTTTACTATATTTTTGTTAGGTATTGTTCATGTAATTATATGTAAAGTCAGATCTAGGATTTTTGGTTGTCTTTTCATTTTTTTTCTAGTTAGAATGGTTATAATGAATGAATTAATACTTAATTTGTGTAATGAAATTGTAAATATAGTATTATTTTTTTGTATGAATTCAAATCTAGGATAACCATATTTTTCTTTTAACACAAATAAGAATCATATATGGTTTTTAAAATTAAAATTGTGTTTGAAAGATAATTTCTTACACGTTTTTTATTTAAATTAAAATCGGTTTATGAATGTTTTGCAAAAAAAATCCAGATTTTCTTTTTTGGAGAAATGTACACGGTTTTACATTCATGTACAATTTATCGAAACTTTCATACAGTATGCAGGTTGTACGTATGATGGTTGAAGAACTGTGTACAATTAGTGTTTTTAACCATGTATATATAATCGCCTATTCTGTATTAGTGCATGTGGAATACAATCTGAAGCACATATTCTTTATATATCCAACAATTAATAGTAAAACTTAAAAGCCTACAATGTGCTATCTTCAAAAGTATCCTTTTTTTTTTTTGTCTGCCAGTTCCATATCACGGGACATTAATCAAATAAATTTGAACTCATTTCATTTGTTTCTCTATCTCTTCATGCTAACTATTAAAGCACAAAGGAAATACGTAATTTTAAAGTATAGAGGGAGAAATACGTAATTTTGAAGTTTTTGAGGGATATACGTGAAATTCCTCCAAAATTTTACATCTGCTCTCATTTAGTAAGAACTTGATTAATATCATCTTGTGAACATGCAAAATAAAATCATTAGGGCTGTGAGTTTAAAAAAGTTAAATCCAATCTCATTAATTTATCATGTCTAGAAAATTTAGAAATAAATAAACAGAGCTTAATTAGGTGGTGTATATTGGTCATGAATAATTCAGCAAAATAATTCATTTTAGTTTTTCCTCTCTTACTAGAGAAAAAAGAAGCAGGGCTATTTACAATTAATTAGCGAAAGGTTTGAGCAAAGAAAGAGAGAATGATGACAAGGACTAATTAATAATTACGCACGTTGTGATGCGTGGGAGCCTGTAGAAAGTGACTACAATCTGAAGCACATATTGATTCTTTATATCCAGCAATTAATAGTAAAACTTAAAGCCTATATGTGTATCTTCAAAACTATCCTTTTTTTCGTCTATCAATTCCATATATATCACGGAATATTAATCAAATAATTCCTCTCTCTGAATGCGAACAATTAAAGCACAAAGGAAAAAACCAAAAATAACAAAAACATGTCAAAAATCATGATTATGTGATTGTTCTCTATCTGTGTGGTGTTGCCGCTCATAGCCTCCTGATGACAGCTTAATTAATTATCCCTATGATTGGATGCTGTTCCGGTTTTGTTTGTCTTTTGGAACTAGAGTATCCTTGCACCTCACCAGTAGAACCGTTATCAGTGTTTGACTTCATAGATGACATGGTAGTGCACTGGCCGGCTTGACTCTGAGGTGCGGTCGCAGGTGACTGGCATGGAGATCACGGCCCCAGCCCGATTTGATTTTGGGTTAGAGTTCCCAAATTTGAGTTCATTTATAGATATTAAGGGAATTTGCGAAGCGTCTAGCCTTTTATAAACCGTCTTAGAGAAACGGGTGCGTCTTATCCAAGAGTTCGGGTCATCTTTGTATATGTCCTCCATTAAGTTCTCTATGACAGGTTTCTGAAAATGCATTAATATAATGGAAAAAATGAGTTTAAGAGAAGATTGAAACCCAACAGGCTCCCAACTTGAAGCTAATACATAAATTGTCAAAACGAGAATTAACAATCCAGCTTGTAATTCAGTCTTTTATTCCTTTATAGCGAAATAAGATTGGTGGTCTCTTAGATTACCTAGTGCAAAATTTCGCCAATTTTGGGTTAAGAAAAGAAAATTCGACTCAGCAAAATTGAATAATTCTGGCTCAAACAATAACAGTGACAATAACAAAAGACAACTCTTTTGCTGAATGGAATCAACAGAAAAAAAAATTTATCCCTTCAGGGAATTTCCAGATACAAAATTTGCACAAAAAAGAAATAAAAATACATTGAAATCAGGCTAGTAATTTCTTCTTCTTTTTTTTGTCGTGGTGAAATTAATAAGATCCATGCATACTATTAGGTTGTCATGCATACGTACAGGCCTCCAATTTCATAAAACAAATATTTTCTAGGTTAGACAGAAATATTCTAGTTCACGCAATGTCAAACACGTATCATTTCCACCACATAGCCAACAGAAATGTTAATCTATCACATTTCAGATTAGTTGATTTCTGAAAAAATCTGAATTTTTTTTTTTAAATTTCGCAAAAAGAAGGAGATGGAAGCAAACCTCTCAACTTCAAAGAGAACGTAGCTTCGCTAGTGCCGTGCAAGAGAGAAGAGGAAGAAGCACTCCTTTCTTTAGAGAAAGCAAAATCTAATTCTCTCTTCTTATTTTTTAGACTGACTGTTGATATCTAACCCCCAGTTATAATCCGCTCTTAGCAACGGGCTGTTTTTTTAACGGTCCTATTTATAGGGAATATTCTTTATATAGTTCAATCATCTTTCCTTATTTATCGTATTGTTTAATTAATCTCCTCTGAATAAATAACTTAGTATTTATTTATTTTTGTTGGTAGTTCCATTTATATACTTTCATTATTTATAACCTTCAAAAATAATTTTACATGCATGTTTACCTATCCTTTTATTAGAAATTGAATTGATTTCCCTATTTTAAAATTTTTACATGTTAAGGTTGGGTTATGATGGCTTTAGTATGGGACTCTAGTTTGTTGTTTGGTGCAGTTTTTTCTTTCTCAAAATAAATTATTTGAAGTCGTTTTCCTTTATTGTGGATACACATACAAAGTTTACATATTCAACATTTCAACGTATTAATTAATATTAATTGAAGTCTCGCACCAATTCTGTCCAGTCTTTTTGAATTTTTACTCATCATTCTATATTAATATTTTTCTATGCTAGAAGACTTAACAATTAAGAAAATTAAAGATTATATCTATCCTGTCCTGGAATGCATGCATGGAAAACAAATTTTAATTTCAAAACCAAAAGTTTTGGGAAAAAAAATGATATACATGTAGATTCTTATAATGACTACAAGAAAAAACATGTATTGTAATATGAACGAAAAAATAAACAAATATCTTGTTTCATTGCATTTCCAATCAATCAAAGATATCCAAAATTGGAACAATAGAGAGAAGATTATTCATAGAGATACAAACTACAGAGTATCCCTCACATACCTTATCAACCAGACTTAATTCCAACCGAGCGATTTTGATTTTAATGTCTTTGAGATTTGTGCCAGATTAAAATAAACAATTGTAATCTCATTCTACCTGGTCAGGATACCTAATTGGATCTGAATTAAATAGAGTATGAAGCATAACTTTGGTAAGATAATGAAAAGTTCATATATATCCAGACTAATATCTCAGAGTATATGCCAGTCTTTTTTGAGCAGAACTAGGGTGAGCTTAGGGCTGCTAATGAGCTTGACTCGGCTCAGACTCGGCTCGGACTCAATGAGAGAAGCATAACGGCCCGGCTCAGACTCGGTTCGATTTTAAAAGAAAAAACTCGACTCGACTCGGCTCATGTAAATAATTGACTCGGCTCGGCCGGGCCGAGCCGGCTCGCGAGCCGGCTCAAACCATATTTGGGCTTTTTCACAAAATGCAACAGCTATTTTTTTTCAAACTCAGCCATAATTAGATAAGGAAATGATTGACTATCAATGCCACCGCAGACGGCAGTGCTGCGGTCAAAATTCCAGGTAAGGTACTTGGATTTTGAACCGGTGGATTATAACTTTCTCAGGCTTAATTCCCTAAAGAAATACCCATAATATTTAACCCTTGTTAGGAATGGTAATGCTAAGCAATTCTAATGGGATGCATGCATGAATCATGATGGCATGTTAATCCTTGAAATGTGCCATGTTTGAACTTTGAATGGTTCACCTAGGCAATTTTTATAAAGAAAAATATTAGAATATAAACCTAAGCTAAACATTGCCATCCCGAGTCCAGCATCTGCTATAATTTTTACTGAATTCTTCACAAATGCATAACATAGAAACTAAGAATTAAAATTATGAATGTTATATGGCTGAGTTTCAAACTCAGACAAATGCATAACAAGGAGAACAAGTTCCAGTAGCAATGTTATATGGACTTAATGATTATATTATTCAATTTCTCTCTTTGTATATTGCAGCAAATGCAATCGGCATGACTTTGAATCAATTCATTAATTGAATAAAGCGAAACAATTCAATCACAGTACATGAACAAAAAAGCAAGGCAATAATAACACAAAACAGTGTCATAACCAACAGACTCCAGTACACAACAATCAACTTAAAAAACACACCATAATAAACCCTAATCAATTTCCTCTTTTTTGATTGACTTCGGGTTAGTTGGATCGATTCGCTTTGAGAATCTCCGACCTCGGGGTTCGTTTGGGAGTGAGTTTGAGACATTAACTGTACAAAAAAAAATAACATCAATCCATCAATTGAAATTTTTTCATCAATCCATCAATTGAAGAACTAAGGGACAAAAAACAAGGATGAGAACATATATACATTTCGGTGACTTTACAACAGTTACTATAATACAAAAGAAACATATATAGGACAAATTGTTTCCGTGTTGTTAGAAATGCTATTTTTTCTAGAAAATAGTAACTTCTGATGGTTTTTGTACATTAATATTTTTCTTGGTAGGAAATTTTTATTTCACAAAAAATCAAATGACAAGTCGCAAGCACAACAGCTAAGCCTGTTAGCGGGTGAAGCAACATAAATTTCTCAAACAACCCATATATCATATATGGCCCCTTCATAATGTGGTCTCTTCTTGCCAACAAAATTATATATTTTAGGAATATAAAATTGAATATAATACTTAGTTATTAAGCCATCAGTATATATTCTCCATGTTTATAAGGGAAGTTCCAAGCTACTTGTATCGGATCTAATTAAATATATGTTTCCAAGCCATACCAGTAGAGTAGCTCGGATCTAACTAAATATATGTATCGGATCTAATTAAATACTATGTTTCCAAGCTACTGACTTCCATCAGTATATGTTTCCAGCATACAAAATTGAATATAATACTTAGTTATCTAATTAAATTTTGGAAAAACTACTCGCTTTAACTTTTTACCTCTATAGAAGGCAAAGTTCCAAACTTTTGCTTGAACACATCTAGCTTCAATGCTTCTACAAGTATTATTTCCTATCAATGAAACAAATAAATTTAATCAGACCAGATACAAGGCAATAGAATTTAATGTAAGATAAACTGAATAAACAGCTTTACAACATTATCGGAAGGTTCTGTTCTGGTGCTTAAAGCTTCTGATCTAACTGTTTTTGTTGCCATTATATTACGGATTTCTGCACACTTATGGTTTTGATAAATGGTCTTAACAAAATAAATAATTTCAAATTGGGAAGTTCAGAGAAGCCGCACTAGAACAAGTAAAAAGATGCTTGAGAAATGAGGGAGCATCTTAATTTTTAACTATTCATGACTGTCATACAGAGTTAGCTTACCCGGCTTTTGAGAAATACCAATTTCTAGTTAGACACATGAGTACATGACATATCTTCAGCCACTACACATTCTATTTCACCTTCTTTACTTTTTTTTTATTTATTTATCATCAAAGCCCGTAGGCATCTATTAAATAGTTCCAACAAAAACCCATTCATTCAGTTTACCAGAATGTCAGCAATTACATTCATAGTTTTTAAAAACATCCAAACCCAAACCCATTATCTCCTTGCAAAAATTCTAGAAACAACCCCATAATTACCCTGACTCTTCTATTCAAAATTCAGAGAACTCAGAAGGTGTAGTAATCAATACTGGCATTTCTGATAATTACCCTGCACTTTGCTTGAAGTTCCAATTTGTTGAATATTATGCGAAGAAGCCACGTCAATACATAAAATTGCCAAAACAATTTCTTATGCCATCTCTAAATAAATTTGCATATTAGACTTGTCTCTCAATATACACAACAATTATCATAAGATACCAGTAGAAGTTAATTTGCAAGTTGTAACTTATGTAATGTTGTTTCAGTTTATTGCATACAGCCTACGTGGTTTCTCTCTGAAAAAAAAATTCAAAGATTATAAAATCCTTCTTTTTACAAGGATGACAATATATTTGAATTCACTGATAGGTCCTCAGTTTGCCAGAAAAGATAATATAACCTGTACCAGTACATGAGGGGTGTGCTGGTACAACTGGTACCAGCAAGGAGAAACACCAGAATTTTGTCGTACCAGCAGTCAATTGCCCAACTGCTTCTGGTCATTGGTACCGGGTCCCGTACCAATGACAAGTACATTACCAATGACAACTTTCATTTTGAACTTAACAATTAATTTTGAAAGAAACGAAACTTCGATAAAAGAAGGAGAGATCATACCTCAATAACAGAAGGAGACGCGATTTGCTGATTCCCTTAATCCCTTTGATTTTCTGAATCAGTATCGGTAAAACCCACAAAATAAAAACAGTATCTGAATCAGTATCGATAAAACCCACAAATTTTCAGAAGAGAATCAGTCTCCAAATTTGAAATAACTCAAAGAGAGAGAGAGCACCTGAGAGCAACGGAGCCAACGAGATGAGAGATGAGAGATGAGAGAGCCACCGCGAGCGCCAGGTTTAGGTTTTAGGGTACCAGATCAGGACAGAGTGATAGCGCGAGTGCCAGTGAAGAGTGAGAGATCGCGAGCGCCAGCGAAGAGTGAGAGATCGCGAGGTGAGAGGTGAGAGGCGAGAGAGCGAGAGAGCCTCTGTCACAGAGGTGAGAGATCGCGAGAGAGCTCGATTCGATGGGCTCACGAGTCGGCCCGGCTCGGCCCGGATTCGGCTCGGTTACTATGTAAAATTTTGAGCCGAGTCGAGTCCGAGCTTTTTTCAGTTTAGGACCCGACTCGATATTAATTATTGAGCTGTTCAACTCGTGGATTCGTGAGCCGGCTCGGCTCATTAGCAGCCCTAGGTGAGCTGTGCTCACCAACGGGTTTGGTGAGCACACCTCCAAAAATGGGTTTTCAAAGTTCAAATAGTCGATTCGAACCTTCCAACGTGTTCTTCATATTAATATGTGCTTGGAGACCAAATTTTACATTTTTTGGAAATTTTTTACTATTTTTTCCGAGCCCTTGAAAATCACAGCTTTTAATTAAATAAAAAAAATTTTCAAAAAACACTGATTTTTCAAGGGCTCGGAAAAAATAGTAAAAAATTTCCAAAAAATGTAAAATTTGGTCTCCAAGCACATATTAATATGAAGAACACGTTGGAAGGTTCGAATCGACTATTTGAACTTTAAAAACCCGTTTTTTGGAGGTGTGCTCACCAAACCCGTTGGTGAGCACAGCTCACCCTAGTTCTACTCGTCTTTTTTTGTTATCTCTGGATTCAATTGTTTTCACTATCTATAATGTTCTTTCATATGAATCAAACAAAGCACAAAAATATATAAATAATAAAGAATATGTTGAAGATTATTATTCAAACTCCTAGCAAACATTCCAAAAATAATTAGTTGGGAAATGTTCAGCAAATTAAAGCATCAATCTTCAAATATCAATTTTTAACAACAAAAAAAGTCACAATTAACTAGATAGTCTTCACTCTCACAGTATCAGCTTCGACAAGTCCAATCAGCGAACCACACTGGATTTCTTCGGCGCACTCACCTGGCTCAACAATAACTTTTGTAGCCAACAGCTCTCCTTCTTTCGCCTTGATCAGTATGGCTTCATTGTTTTAGTCCTGGTTCACTCTCAGTAAGCATGTCAGATACATCCCTATGCTTTTATATGATGGTCCAGTTTTGTTTGTCTGGAAGAATTTGATATTCTCTTTCTCGTATTACTATGTCAACATTATGATCAAGTAAGAAACTGTTAAGTGTTTTTCTCTCAATAGGATTATTTAAATCGCTATCATTTCAAAATAAAATGTTAAACATATATACAAAATTAAAATATTAAACATCCTTTGAAATGTACAGCTAGTATAACTTTGTGTTTATATTTAAAAATAATAGTACCAGTGTCTTTCAAGCTCCATATTGGAAATGAGATATTTGATTCATTCCAATATCTCACATAATTTGTAAATTTGATACATATGTTCATAATTAACTGTGATGAAAAATGATTTCAATCAAATATATAATAAATGAGTCACACTTTTTTCAATTACGTCCAATGCCAGTACTCATGCACTACTGATCTTTCCGAATCATTCATTTTGGTCATTAATAACTACATGTACTCATGAGGATGAGGTGATCGCATGAAAAAATAATTAAGCATCCTATATGCGTAGTGCTTAACATTTAATTTATATCTTTTATATATATATTAGGAACAAGTTTTTTATTTAGAATTAGACCGGGCTATAAGTTAAAGTCGTCAAAATAATATTTATTGGAGATTTTGTTTTCCTTCATAATGTGTCAATGATATAAAAGTTATTCTAACACCGCTGGTTTGATCACGTCCTATACATTAAAGTAGTCAAAATAATATTTATTGGAGTTTTTTTTTTTCCTTTCATAATGTGTCAATGATATAAAAGTTATGCTAACACCGCTCGTTGATCACGTCCTATACATTAAAGTCTTCAAAATAATATTTATTGGAGATTTTTTTTTCTTTCATAATGTGTCAATAATATAAAAGTTATTCTAACACCGTGGGTTTGATAACGTCCTATACGTTAAGTCGTCAAAATAATATTTATTGGAGATTTTTTTTTCCTTTCATAATGTGTCAATGATATAAAAGTTATTCTAACACCGTGGGTTTGATCACGTCCTATACATTAAAGTTGTCAAAATAATATTTATTGAAGATTTTTTTTTCCTTTCATAATGTGTCAATGATATAAAAGTTATTCTAACACCGTGAGATGATCACGTCCTATACGTTAAAGTCGTCAAAATAATATTTCTTGAAGATTTTTTTTTTCCTTTCATAATGTGTCAATGATATAAAAGTTATGCTAACACCGCTCGTTGATCACGTCCTATACATTAAAGTCGTCAAAATAATATTTATTGGAGATTTTTTTTTCTTTCATAATGTGTCAATAATATAAAAGTTATTCTAACACCGTGGGTTTGATAACGTCCTATACGTTAAGTCGTCAAAATAATATTTATTGGAGATTTTTTTTTCCTTTCATAATGTGTCAACAATATAAAAGTTATTCTAACACCGTGGGTTTGATCACATCCTATACATTAAAGTAGTCAAAATAATATTTATTGGAGATTTTTTTTTTCCTTGCATAATGTGTCAATGATATAAAAGTTATGCTAACACAGCTCGTTTGATCACGTCCTATACATTAAAGTCGTTAAAATAATATTTATTGGAGATTTTTTTTTTCTTTCATAATGTGTCAATAATATAAAAGTTATTCTAATACCGTGGGTTTGATCATGTCCTATACGTTAAAGTCGTCAAAATAATATTTTTTGAAGATTTTTTTTTCCTTTCATAATGTGTCAATGATATAAAAGTTATTCTAACACCGTACGTTGGTTTGATCACGTCCAATAATTTATGAACTAATATGCCAACTGATAAGTAATAAAGTAATAGTGCGAAGTTTTCGAGTATTACTATTTAACAAATAATAGTATGTTGAATGATTATCTTTTGGATAGCTAATTCATCGGATAACTATATATCTACTGTTTAACAGATATATAAGATCATTTATAATAAATCTGTATTTGAATATTTCATAACTCGCTATATTCAAGAGTAAGGTTAAAATGCTCCTTTGCTTTCATGGCTCACAAGTTACATTCTTATCTCTCTATTCAAAGTCTAAACAGTCTATCTGAATTTTTCAATATAATCTCTATATTAAAAGAGAAGGGATCAAGTTACAACAATTTTGAGTTACAACAAAGTTACAACAATGATTTTCTACATTTTGAAATTTCAAATCGTCGATCCAAACCGTTCAACATAATCTCCACAATAAAATATGCTTCCAGATCAAATTTTACATTTTTTTAAATTTTTTTACTATTTATTAAGTATTTTACAAAAACTAGTCAAATTCAGACCATTGAATTTTGTACCCATCTTAATAAATAGTAAAAAAATTCAAAAAAATGTAAAATTTGATCTGGAAGCACATTTTATTGTGGAGATCATGTTGAACAGTTTGGATCGACGATTTGAAATTTCAAAATGTAGAAAATCGTTGTTGTAACTTTGTTGTAACTCAAAATTGTTGTAACTTGATCCCTCCTCATATTAAAATGTGTTTGAAGGCTGAAGCCCAAATTTTATATTTTTTTTAGAATTTTATTTACTATTTTATTAAATATATACAAAATTCCTGTTTATGTCCAATACTTAAAATAGACAAACTACTTAGTATTCTTGTCCCCGTATTTAACGCTTTATGCTTGTATATTTTTATTTTAAAATAGTAACTAAACAAAATTCGGTAATTTGTTACTTATCAAATTGGGGGAAGGGAAGAAAAGACCGTTGGGCCTAGATTTGGGCCATCAATGGGCTCGCTCTAGAAATTAGGTAGTATTGGGAAATAAAAGAACCTCTGTTTAACTCTTGGGACCCATGTTCCATTTTGTCTAATTAACCGGGAATCATAAGGCGAGAGAAGATCGATAACCGCCCTGGGTCCCAGCAGCAGCCAAAATAGAAAGGGAGGTAGAGCATCTACATTCCTGGATATTATTAGAGTTTCTAATATGATATGACAGTTTCTAATCTAGTTTTAGGAATGTAGGAGAGTTTCTTATTTAGAAAATATGCAGTAAAGTTTCTTATTAAGAAACTGTTTATCAACTCCATGCTGATTAAATTATTTATGTTTTTTAATTTGTTGTTGACATGGCTTAATAGAAACTCTAAAATTAATTTCAGAGATGTGAGAGTTAGAAATTTTAGAGACCTTAATTTCTAAAAAGATGTTAACAGTTATTTAAAAACTCATTTGAGTTGCTGAGATGTAGATGCTTTAACTACAGGTCGGACTGGAGAAGAGTTCTTGTCATCTTGTGTAACGGATCGAGACAGGAGATGAATTGCTGAAGGGGTCTTACAACGAGTGCGTATCCTCGGAGATATCTCATATTTTACGTGACCAATGTGTCCAGTGCCTATTATTTGAGCTTTGAGATTTGTGCAGATTGTATTTTAACGGTTGAGATTTACCTAAAAGTTAGGTAAAATATGAAATATCTCAAAGGATGCGAATTTCCTTACAACTGGGACCCACTTGCGAAACTTTGGGCCTCCGGTCTGGCCTATGATCAAAGATAGTGTTTGATTGAGGTTTAAAAATTTAAAAGTCTAAATTAGTTATTTTAATTTAGGTCGGCTTAAGTTATTCATATTTAGTTGAAGTTTAAAATTAAATTATAGTTTAAACTATTTTTTATTTGATTAAATTTGTATCTTAATTTATGGTTTAAATTGATATTGTTAATAGTATTTCATGTATATATTATAGTAGTGCAAATATTATATTATGTAGAGGTGCTAATAAACTATATAGGGCAGAAAAATCTAAATTCTCATAGACAGATTATAGCTAAATTATCTCGGTATATCAAATGGATATTGTCTATTTGGATTGAAAAAAATAAATTTAAATACATAACATTGTTTTCTAAAAAATCTCTAAAAATAATTCAGCATATCATATATGGTGATTTTGCCTACTAAATTATTTAGCGGTCGAATTTAGTTTCTTCATATATTGAGATATATATATATATATATTGATATATAGTTGATATATAGTGTAGTGTAAGTGTGACATCTCAGAATTGATTCCTGTTTCCAGCAATTTTGTGGTCAATTTTATTTTATTTTTAGTGAAAACAACAAAATTAAGTCTTCGTCGTAACTTGAACCCAGATCTCACAAACTAACTAGGTTATTGTAACTTTATAGAGAACCTCAAATTTTTATAAATTACATATAAATTTTCGTATATTTTAAATTTGAAAAATACGAAGTTTTATTGTATGTAATACATAAAAATTCCGATTATTCATAAAAAGTAAGTGGTTTAGTTGGTTTGTGTTCTTAGTTTCTGCCAAGTACAACACATAATTTTAATCAATATCAAAGAATGAGGAAGTTATATTTTCATATTTTAAATGGATAGGAATTTTCTATATTATTTAAACCACTTCAAAAATACAAAATATATTATGAGCATATCAACTAAAACATAAATCGAATGTTGGACTCATGGAACTCGGAAAGGACAAATTTGTGCACCTTAAGGGCCTATTCTGCCTCCAACTGGGATTGAGAATGGGCTCGGATATGGGCTAATTTGAACTGTCTGTTACTGTGCGCGTGGACTGAATTTTTTTTCCCACGCGTACAGTAACCGCGCTGAACAGGCCCTAAAAGAATATCTCAAATTAATGTACCTTATATTTTCTCCAATGTCCAATGGACGTAAAACAAGAATATTTTGTACTGGAACAAATAAAAAAATTTATGGTGTACTCTAATTTTGTTAATTTTCGATTATACTGACAGCATAATATGACAACTTTCATATTTTAGAAATAGAAACTACTAAACTTTAATTTCTCATTGTATAATTCGGAATAGAGGAAAAATATATATAACACACTAAGACAATTTTATGAGAAAAACAACAATATTTGTATCTTAAAATAAGAAAAATAAAGATGTTATATGTCCTGGAATGCATGCATGAAAACACATTTTAAATTTCAAAATAAAAAAGTTTTGGAGAAAAAAAAGAATATACATGTATTTTCTTGTAAACGCCGGTACAAGAAAACCATATATTGTAATATGAAAGATAAAGAAAAAATAAAATCACGAATAACTCTCGTTTCATTGGCATTCCAATCAAACAAAGAAATTGAAAATTGATCAAACAATAGAGAATATTATTCATAGAGATACAAAACAAAAAGTATGAAGCATAATTCTCCTAAATAAAAAGATCATATCCAGAATTATATATGGTTTGGTACAACAAAAAGCCGGCCAAAAAAACCATATATTGTCAGTTCCACGTGGTACCTTTTTTATTATTATTATCTTTGAGTTCAATTGGTTTAACTATTTATAATGACTCCGGTATTCCCCGACATTTTTATTAATATCCAAAGTTTAATACAAATTATTAATTATGCCCAGAATTCGACCCAATATCGAAAAATACCTAAGCCGGTCAGAAAATGGCCGGCTTACTCCCTCCCTAAGCCGGCCATTTTCTGGCCGGCTTGGTACTTTTTTTTTTTTTTTTTAACCGCAAAAACTCTATAAAAGGGCACCGAAGAGGTATGTAACATTCATCCAAAATTTTTTTCTTTTCAATTTATACCAACTTACTAAGTAACACATGCAAATGCAGAGGCAAGAAACGCAGCAAATGCGGCAGAAAATGAGCGAGTAATGGCGTCGGGAAGTGGGTCCGGAGGGTCACGGCGTAGCACAGCTACGAGTCGTTTAGATGCAACTGCTATGTATGCCGAAGCAATGGAAGAGGTGGTTGGCATAGGAGGAAAGGCGGTTGGGATGCAAGGGGAGCCATCTGTGATCCAACCGAGGAGGTCCACTACTAGACGCACAACAAGAGCATCTACAAGCCAAGCAGCGCCATCTGGAGCCCAGGACGGCCCATCTACAAGCCAAGCAGCGCCATCTGGAGCCCAGGCCGGCCCATCTAGTGAGCAACCAGAGCCATCTGGTAGACCATCTCGTAGGGCATCTTTCGCAAGTGGTTTACTTCGGGGATTAAATTTTAGACGTAGCAATAATAGGTGATTTGTATGCATGTTGTAAAAACTGTGTGGACTCTATTTGCAATTTGTGTGTACTTTATTATTTTGTACGAAACTCGGAAATGAAATATTTGACTCTAATAGAAATCACCTAAAACAAAAATAATGCGGTTTAAAAAAAAAAAAAGTACCAAGCCGGTCAGAAAATGGCCGGCTTAGGGAGGGAGTAAGCCGGCCATTTTCTGACCGGCTTAGGTATTTTTCGATATTGGATCGAATTCTGGGCATAATTAATAATTTGTATTAAACTTTGGATTTAATAAAAATATCGGCTATATTCCTCCGTATGAACCGAACAAAAAAGAAATAAATACTTAACAAACAAAATAATAATAAAGAGGTGACAATTTCGAAAATTGAATAAAAAAATTTATTGTGAATATTAAATAATTGAATGACTTGATGGTTAACTTTTACTAAAAAATATTATAATAATAATAATAAATAAGTTCCGAAAAAATTATGTCGGAGATTATAATATATTTAAACTCCAAGCAAAAATTTCAAAATAATTAATTAAGACATGTCTAGCGAATTAAGCATCTTAATTAAAACTTCTATATTTAACAAATAAAAAATGCCACAAACTGATAGTCTTTACAGTAATAGCTTCGACAAGTCCGACAATCAGTTACCTCACGAATTCGTATCCTCTGCATTAACTCAAAAGGGAATCTTTAGAGTTAATGAATCTCAACCGTTCGATTTATTTAAAAATTCGTGCAAATTAGATCCGTACTAATATTAAAAGAATCATATGTTATAGGCAGAAATTAGATTGTCTCCGTTTAAAATTACATGGTTGAGATTCATTAACTCAAAAGATTCTCTTTTGAGTTAATGCGGTGGATACGCGTTCGTTAACTCACTAGATTTCTTCAATGCGCTCACCTCGCTAATTTTATGGTTAAAAAGTACTTAGTGGGGCCAATGAGTTTATTTGACTGACGGCTTTACCATTTTGGCATTGATTCACTTTGTGGGGCCGTGATATAGCCAACGATTCTATGTAACCATCCTCCGACAGGGTTTCTTCGTATCTGTAAGCACGTTAGAGATAGCCCTACGGTTTAATATGATACATATCGGTGGAGTATCGGAGGCATTTAGGATACGTTACGTAAGACGATACGCCAGTTAGCGTATCAGACACGTATCGGGGCCGTATCGGGTGCGTATCCGTATCCGATACGCATCCGATACGGGTACGGGATCCTAGGTGAAGTATCAGGGTAACATAGAACTCAGCTTATTATTCAACGAGTCAGCCAACTTGAGTTGGAACTGACTCGAGTTGTAAATGAGCGAGTTAAAGCGAGCTGTAAATGAGCGAATTATGAGTTTGAACAATTTTGTCCAGTCCTAAGCGGCATACTGGAAATGAGATATTTGGTTCAATCCAATATCTCACATAATTTGTAATTTGATACATATGTTCATAATTAACTGCGAGAAAAAATGATTAAAAAATGATTTAAAATCGAATATATAATAAATGAATCACACATTTTTTTCATTTACGTCCAATGCCACTCATGCACTGATCATTCCGAATCAATCATTCATTTTGGTCATTAAATAACTAAATGTATGTACTCACGAGGATGAGGTGATCGCTTCAAAGAATAAGCATCTTATATGCGTAGTTCTTAACATACAATTTTAGCTTCTATATAGCCTATATGTTAAAGTCGTTAAAATAAAATATTTCCCTTTCAAAATGTCTCGATAATATGGTTATGCTAATTAACACCGTGGGTTTGCACAAATAAAATATCAGATGCTCAATTGTACTTATATTTGTGTTGCTTGTTAACTAAGAATTTATGTTATGTATAACTAATACTAATATTATGCCCGTACGTTGCAAACGGATATGTTATAAGAGAAGAACAAAATCCATACAAAATAACACATTTTTATAAAAAAAAAAAAAAAACTAAATAACAAATAACATTCCTTAAATGACATTTATATGTAAATAATATTTCTTAAATAACATTTTTTTGACATATTTTTATAAAAAAAAGCTCATATTAAATGACAAATAGCATTCATTAAATGATATAAAAAATAGAAATAAATGAAGACATGACCAATCAATTATCAATCAATTCAAAAAAATTTAAATGATATTTAAAAGACAGAAAGAAATCATGATCATTCAGGAGGATGATACAATTTGTATGCGGAGAGTACGTGTTTAAATAAAATTGGACTTCTACGCGGAAAAAAAACATCAAATAGATGCACATAATCAGAATATTTGATATGAGGGTTAATACTCATTCTGAAATTTAATCTTTAATCAAAGTTGTTGACGAATCAGGACATCTACGTGCTTAATATAAGAATAAAGATGCAAACCCATAATTACTATTTATATATGTTGACAAACAAATATTTAGAATTTTAAGACGTGTAAATTTAATAATGTGTGCAAATTTATTATTTATAATAAATTTATAATCTTCAACATTTCATATTTTATAAAATTTGGCTTCAGAGTTTAGAATATAACTTATGAACTATTATATTTAAAAAAATGAAATGCGAAATGGACGAAACTTCAAAAACATCAAGCACACAACATTAAGTTTGCTAAATTTGCATCTCTCAAATTTCTAAATAGTAATTCTTCGAGTTTTAAGTTTGACATGTAAAATTATGTTCCTTTGAATTTTTGAAAAATACGAAAGTTTTAATTCAATTTAAGGAAATTAATAATTATAATTTTGAAAGTTTGACTATTTAGTACTTATAAAATAAAATGTATGAACGTAAATATTGGCTGAATTATGAACATAATACTTTTTCAGTATTTTATACTTTTAGTTATATTATAATTCACAAATATAAATTACTCTTTTTACAATTCAATATGTTCATATTTAAGGAGGGAGGTGAAAGAGAATAAATGATAGTCTAAATTTAAGTTCTGCAAGAACACTTTGTGAATAAATTTGTAAAAAGAGGGTATTTCATAAAATTTTCTGTTTTAGTCGAGGCTGGAAAATGAAATCTATATGACCGTATGCCATTATTTTGAAACTAAAAAAAAGCAAATTCATGCTTGATTAGTCTAACTCCTTTGAGCTTGTTTGGTAAAAAGGTGAAAAATAACAGAAAAATTGAATGATATAGTTATTGATGTCTAACATATGATATTTAAAGATAATTTTTGCAATCAAAATCCTATTCCAACCATTATAACAAGTTCCATAGAAAAGATTGTAATTGGAAAATAAGATCTTTTTTAAGAAATGAAATTGATTCAATTCTCTATTAGAAATTTTCATTTCGTTGCAGAACAAAGCTGTAAATGTATATAAAAAAATGTTTAATTTTCTACAAATATTTTATTCTCCATTCCACCTCTAATCCATCCCAACGGGCAAGATCCGAAATTTATTTTTACCATTAACAAAAATTGATAAACCAAAAAACCACAAAATTTGAAAAATTCTATTTTTAACACAGACACAACGTGAAATTACAGCCAAAAATTTGAGTGGCCGCAACTTCACGTTGCGTCCACAAACTTTTGTTTTTCACCATGTTTGACCATTTAAATGGTTTTATTAATTCTAATTGGTCCAAAAAAATGTGGGCCCATCAAGTTTGACCAATGTTGGTGTGAGTTGGAGAAAAAAGTAAGGAAATTGTGGGCGCAACGTGAAGTTGCGTTCATCCAATTTCTAACTGCAATTTCACGTTGCGTCTGTGTTAGTCTGTGTTATAGAGTTCTGATCAAATCATGTTTTTTGATTTATTTTTTTTAAAATGGTCAAAATAAAAATTTTGGGAGCAAGCCTCAAGTCAAGTTATTTGTAAAAACACAAGATCATGCTTTACCAGTTTAATGAAAATGAATCCTTCCTATAAAGAAAATTAAAAAAGATGTTAAATTAACTATATCTCAAAATATTGATGAATAAAGCTTACATTAACATATAAAATAATCGTATATTATTTTTTCCTTTGATTCTTATTTTCATATTTTCTAAAATTGCAAACTCAAAAACTGAAGATAACATCAAATTCACACTAAACCCTAAAACCCCAAACCCCACAACACCAGCACAGAGAGGAAGGGGAAGGAAGAGAAAGAAAGGAGCAGCGTACAGGTTTCCCTTGCTACAATGAAACCTACACTCTGATTTGAGGGGTACGAATTTCAAAACTTTGTATAGTGTGTTCCCCCACATTCCTCTCGCTACAGTACCGTGTTCCTTCTTTTTCCTCTCCGATTATTTTCTTTTGGAGCAGGTAAACGACATGAGCAGACTGTCGTTGTACGTAGCTCTCCTTCCTTTTCTTGAATAAAGGGGGTTCTCCCTCTCTCTTAGCACACCCTTAAAGTAACTCAACATTTTAGTTTAGATTAGGACCGTTCGATTAGAATTTGCAAATATAGAAGGAAGAGTAGAACTAGGGTGTTCTTAAGCTCACCAAGTCTCTTTGTGAACTTAATTAAAAAACCTATTGAATTGGCTTCAAACGATGCATCCAAATCGTTGAAACTGATCTACTTCATGAGTGATGCGTTTACATGTCAAATTTATAAATTTTCGAACTAATTTAGTATAAAGTCAAGCGTCAAAAAAAGATGGTTTATAAGTTAATTTTAATGTGTTCATTTTTCATCATTTTTTGACCACTTGATTTTATATTAAATTAGTTCGAAAATTAAAAAAACTTGACATGTAAACTCATCACTCGTAAAGTAGATCGATTTCAACGGTTTGGATGGATCACTGAAAACTAATCTGATGGGTTTTTGAGTTAAGCTCACAAAGAGACTTGGCGAGGTGAAGAAGGGTGAATTCTACTTTGGACTGGATTTACGGACGAATTCGTATCCCCTAAGGTAACAAAATATATATGATTGGATCTGGACTGTACAATCAGAATCTGCACGACTATTATAGTGGCCCCATGCGTTCCACCTTGGGCCGGATTGGCCCGGATTCCGATTGGACGGCATTGATCCAAACAGAAATATTCTGTTAACTCAGAGGGAATGGACGGACTACATTTTAAAGGGTGCCTATTAATAGAAAAATAGATTGCTTCAAGATTCGTGTTGAACGGTTCAGACTTCAGACTTCTACACGTATCAACCATCTCAGGGATGCGGATTCGCTCACACTAAGACATACGCCTCTGATCT
>JAJGRW010000929.1:420051-439692 GCA_025461045.1 Carex parvula | reverse complement strand
AAATAACAACGTACGATACATTAATTATGACTTGCCATTGTATGCATCAAGGAAGAATTCAATTCCACGTGAAAATTATTCAATCTTAGACCTGATTCGCCACTTCCTTTCATGATTTCTCTCTCTCTTTTGTGTTTCGTTCTTCCACTGGCTGAATCTCCAAATCTCTACATACACAATAAAGTTTCATTAAATATTCTCTTCAATTTTCACAATCGTTTCAACTTCTTTACAGTCAAATCAAGAGTTGACAGAACCTCGAATACCATGCACACCGGTTTACTATAAAAAGTAACTAGCTAGTAACAGTGATACAAACTTAAAAATTCCAGTTTCAATGTGGGGCCCATCCGGCAGTAACTAGTAATAGGGGTTGAATCAAAAAGGTTGAAACAGAGAAACATCCATGGGTAATTAATTAATATCTCATGTGTTCTTGAATTTTCAGTCCGGTTTGGGAGATTTTAATATTTTAAGTTTTGAACGCATCGTCTCTCGTGCAAAGGCCAAAGGGTAATTAATATCTCAGTAAAGCAATTTTTATAAGAGTGAGCCTATGGTGCTATGCATAGCACAGATGGCTAGTGTACTACGGCTCAATATGGTACTTTTTAAAATTCTAACGGTCGATCCAACCGTTCAATGTGATAATCATATGAATATGTACTTGCAAACTAAATTTTATATTTTTTCGAATTTTTTTACTATTTTTTTAGATAGGTAGAAAAATCAGTGTTTTCTGGAAATTCTGGACTATCAAAATTCTACCTATCAAAAAAAATAGTAAAAAAATTTGAAAAAATATAAAATTTAGTTTGCAAGTAGATATTCATATGGTTATCACATTGAACGGTTGGATCGACCGTTAGAATTTTAAAAAGTACCATATTGAGCCGTAGTACACTAGCCATCATTGCTATGCATAGCACCATAGGCTCACTCTTTTTATAATGTTATGGAGTTAGAACATTTTTGTCTCTAATGTTAATGACAATGAATTTCTTTTGAGATCACGGAACTTTATATAGAATTCGTTTTTTGTTCTTGAATTTTAGTTTATCTAATCTTAATTAATCAACTTTTATGTTTGTCTAAATTTGCTTACTAGCTTTCTTCAAATGCAATATGAATTATATTAGTGACCCGTGCATCTAATAAATTGGATATGGAGATTCTCAACTACATAATTAATTTTTAATCCTTACTTCATAATTCCAACTTACTATGTCATGAACTCTTATGATTTTTTTAAACCAATCAAGTTAGGGACGTCACCTGTGTAGAAAAATATTTTTATCAAAATATAAACTTTCTATGATCAGAAATTCAAATTTAGTAAAGAACGGCCCGCATCTACTCATTGCACCTCAGGTATTACAATGGATGCGAATTTCCCAGAAATATTTACAATAATACGAACTTTACAGAGGTAACACAAAAATGTACAAAAACTCGGACCAGAATATAGGATCCGCCCCAATTCTGATAGCACAGTCAATTTGGCAAAAAAAAAAAAACAATCGATGTGAATCGTAAAGTTCCCAGCAAGCAAAACAGATGTTCATATTTTTCCAAGATTTGAAAAGAGCTTTCTCATTTCAAAATGTAGTGGTGGGACCCACTTGAGAAACATCACGTGGGCCGTCTATCATTGTTCCTGCAGAGAGGTCGGTGTAGCTCTTTGTGTTGTGTTGCGCTTAATAAAGTCCCTGACGGTACCACACCGGTAATAGCAGAATGGACTCTGCTACTTTTTAGATTCTAACTATTTAATTATTCACGTATTTTAATAAAAAAAAATTTCATGCACAAATCTCAATAAATTTGAATGGTTGAGATTGGAAAAGCAGATTACTGCTAGGATCCGTTAGGAAAAAACGGTCTAGATTTAGTCCGGGAAAATAAATTCGGCAATACGGATTCATAGAAGCATTGACAATTGATTGGCCACTGACCAGTTGCAGACAGATAGGAGCCCTGTTATGTGTGTTCTTGTTTTCTTTTTCCAAATCTCATGTCTCTTTTCCAAACCTTTTGACCCATTAATTTGAAGACAATAATTAACCGCACTATTATAAATAACATTATATTGTCACACTATAAATCGAAAATAACGAATTCAAGAGAAATCCTTTATTTCAAAAATTAAGAATTAAAAAAAAAAATCGAATCTGAGGAGAGATGAACTTAGAATAAGAGTTAAGTTAATAATTAATTAGTTTCCTCATGCAACGGAAAGACTATTATTTTTGTACATCAACATTTTCAAACAACAATATTAGTAAACCTACAGCAGGGTTGCGGTTTAGAACTTATGTAGTCTCTATTAAGATATACGTCCAACATCTTTTAATTGTATGTATAAATATGGTCAAATTTATAAGGTTATAACACGTCATAACCAAGAATAAAGTCATTTTTTCATTAGAAATTGATGACAAATTAAACACATATTAATAGAATTTGGATTGTGTGGAATTTGTTTGGTTATATATATATATATATATCCAAATGTTATAAATATATATTGCGCCTCAATTGCTTATGGAAATATGGATTTATTATTGATACGTTATAATCTCATAATTTTGATCATATTTCATTATACAATAAAATGATGTTGGACATAGATTTGAATAGAGAATACATTAACAGCATGCCTGCTGTGGATTTACCAATATTATCGCCTCAATTTGTTGATGTCTGAACAATAGATAAAAATAACTTACTGGTAAATTGACAGTAGAAGTGTAGTTCGAATGAATGAGCCCCTTCTTGAGATCGATCTCCAGCATAATTAACTGCAATCATATATAGTAAATTAAAATAAAGTTTAGGTAAAAAAATATACAAATTATAAACAAAATGAACTAAATGTTTTATTCTATCTTATAATAGGTTCAGTATTAATTTCTTAATTCAATAGTTGTCACTATTTTTCAATAATATTTAAAAAAAAACTATTACGTACTATATTATTAAGAATAAAAAAATAACCAACACGCAAAGGTTCTTTGCGATACGTAATTGCCACACATTATAAGTTAAAAATGTTTTATGTCATTATTGATCTTTATTCTATTAATAAATTTTAAATCATTACACAGCCAAAGAAAATAATTTTCTTGTATATATAGGACAGTGCTACGGTGCTACGCGTATATAAGGGCCCTCCGTGCTACGGCTCACTTTTTGAGTTTTCAAAATCCTAACGGTCGATCCGAACTGTTTAACATGATCTCCATATGAATATGTACTTGCAAACCAAATTTTACATTTTTTAGAATTTTTTACTATTTATAAAGCCACTTTGAAAAAACACTAATTTTTACACAACAGTAAACTTTTCTGGACCACCGGATCAGCGATTTTCAAAGTGGCTTAATAAATAGTAAAAAAATTCTAAAAAATGTAAAATTTGGTTTGCAAGTACATATTCATATGGAGATCATGTTGAACGGTTCGGATCGACCGTTAGGATTTTGAAAACTCAAAAAGTGAGCCGTAGCACGGAGGGGCCCTTATATACGCGTAGCATATTAGTCAGATTCTATATATATATATATATATATATATATATATATATATATTTTTTAGTTTCCAAACAAATATATTCTTCATTTAGTTCAGTCGACTAATGTAACAATAACGAGTATCCCTTTGGTGTAGAAAATTACCTTGTGATGTTCATTTTTAGTTTTAATAATTTTTATGCTTTACTCTTTGACTAATTTTGAACATCCTTAGTTTTAGGTTTATCTTTTTTGTTATGTTATATAGCTTAATTAATTGATAAAGGATCTAAATAAGTATGTAAAAATATATGTGAGATTTAATATTGAACTTAAGTATGCATGCCTTTATATTGCCATTTATGGAAATTTTGTAGTGGAACACCACAAACTATGTTAACAATACTATTTACTGATAAATTCTATACCAAAAGTACGACCAACTTAAAAATTCTCGACCAGTGAGAGGGGAAAACTATAATTTTTGATAGATGTGTTCCGAGTTTTGTTAAAAACCATGTCCCATGTGATAATTTGGTCGACAATATTCTAGCTATCATCATTAGACAAATCACATACAACAAGAAATTCGGGCTTCCGTGAGGCTAATGATATGCATCTGCCATGAAAGTTGAATTAACCTTGCGGATAAGTTATTACCAAGGCTAATTTAATTGGGTTGGCAATAATGAAAAACACGCTCGGAGATAAAGAGGTATCTGCGAGGCTAACAAATTAGCCTGGCAGATAAGTTATGCCCTGTAGCAAAAAAACAATTATTGGAATAAATTAGCCTCGCGTTTAAGTTATGCAGGGTACCAAACAATTTGAATTTTGTGGTGGGCATTGGGAATAAATTTCGTGCCTAATCTATGCACGGTAATAATACGTGACAGACCACAGAAAATTGTTACACATGAGATTGACCACCTCTTATTTTGTCACAAGTATTGATCTGGAACTCAATTGATCACATGAGATTTTAAGTATTTTGGGATAGGAGATACCGGGGAGAGATGATGATGTGACCATTTGAACCTTTGGTTCCAACAAATGGGAGTTCATGAAAGTAACATACGAGTAGGGAAAAAAATGCCAGAAAATGTTTCAATAAAATACATGCACACAGATGCACACAAAATTGACAAACATATTATTCTATTGCAAAAAATACACTAACTTACAATTTTATGTGCGAATTGCAGTCGTAAAGATGAATATGGATACAGGTGATGTTCTCTTCTCATTGTATTGCTTGAATGAATAATATTTGAAAGAAGAAGCTACTAACTTGGGTTTGTTTACCTTAAGACAGGGGGTCTATTTAAAGAAGAGATTGAAAATTTTGCATTTCAAGTCCTCTAAATTTTTTAAACTTTTTGTGGCTCCAAATATTTCATTATGGTTAATTTCAAATAATCATATTGAATTCTAACATTGTGGCGAAAAGAAACAATATTTTATAAGATAAAAAATATAATTTAAATTTTATAGTAGGTGTGTTATGTAAAATCGTGACATTTATTCTCATAATTAGTATATCTAATTTAAATTCTAGTGCATGAACAAATTGAATACATTAGAGGCTGGCGGCATGATAAATTCATATTGAATTATAATATTGTGGCATCCAAAAGTGATGAAAAGAAACAATATTTTAAAAGATTAAAAATAAATTGAAATTTATAGTAGGTGAATTGTGTAAATGTCATCATTTATTGTCATAAGTAGTGTATCTAATTTAAATTCTAATGCATAAACAAATTGAATAAATTAGGGTCGGCGGCATGATAAGTTCATATTACATTATAATATTGTGGCATCCAAAAGTGATGAAAAGAAACAATATTTTATAAGATACAAAATATAATTTAAATTTTATAGTAGGTGTGTTATGTAAAATGGTGACATTTATTGTCATAATTAGCATATCTAATTTAAATTCTAGTGAATGAACAAATTGATAAATTAGGACCGGCGGCATGATAAATTTATATTGAATTATAATATTGTGGCATCCAAAAGTGAAAAGAAACAATAATAAAAGATTAAAAATAAATTGAAATTTATAGTAGGTGAATTATGTAAAATGTCGTCATTTATTGTCATAAGTAGTGTATCTAATTTAAATTCTAATACATGAACATAATAAATTAGGGCCGGCATGATAAGTTCATATTGAATTATAATATTGTGGCATCCAAAAGTGATGAAAAGAAACAATATTTTATAAGATACAAAATATAATTTAAATTTTATAGTAGGTGTGTTATGTAAAATCGTGATATTTATTGTCATAATTAGTATATCTAATTTAAATTCTAGTGAATGAACAAATTGAATAAATTACGACCGGTGGCATGATAAATTTATATTGAATTATAATATTGTGGCATCCAAAAGTGATGAAAAGAAATAATAATTAAAAAGATTAAAAATAAATTAAAATTTATAGTAGGTGAATTGTGTAAAATGTCGTCCTTTATTGTCATAAGTAGTGTATCTAATTTAAATTCTAATACATGAACATAATAAATTAGGGCCGGCATGATAAGTTCATATTGAATTATAATATTGTGGCATCCAAAAGTAATGAAAAAAAATAATATTTTAAAAGATTAAAATTGAAATTGAAATTTCTAGTAGGTGAATTGTGTAAAATGTCATCATATATTGTCATAAATAGTGTATCTAAATTAAATTCTACTACATGAACAAATTGAATAAATTAGGGCCGGCATCATAATAAGTTCATATTCAATTCTAATATTGTATCATCCAAATTGATGAAAAGAAATAATATTTTAAAAGATTAAAAATAAAATTGAAATTTATAGTAGGTGAATTGTGTAAAATATCGTTATTTATTGTCATAAGTAGTGTATCTAATTTAAATTCTAATGCATGAACAAATTGAATAAATTAGGGCCGGCGGCATGATAAGTTCATGAATTCTAATATTGTGGCATTCAAAACTGATGAAAAGAAACAATATTTTAAAAGATTAAAATAAAATTGAAATTTATAGTAGGTGAATTGTGTAAAATGTCGTCATTACAAATTGAATAAATTAAAAACCGACAGCATGATAAGTTCAAATTGAATTCTAATATTGTGGCATCCAAAAGTGATGAAAAGAAACAATATTTTATAAGATGCAAAATAAAATTCAAATTTATAGTAGGTATGTTGTGTAAAATGGCGTCATTTATTGTTATAAGTAGTATATCTAATTTAAATTCTAGTACATGAACAAATTAATAAATTAGGGCCGACGACATAGTAAATTCAATAATAAATGAAAACATTGAACATCATTTTAATTCAAATAAGAGAATAATGAGAATGCATTGTTCAGCTAAAGTGCATGAATGTGAATTATTAGCTACTAATTAAAAGAAAAAAATAACGAAATCAAGTAAGAATTGTCTAGGGCAAAATTACTCATAAATTCGACAAAAAGTTCCAATAATGTGCAAATTGATTGTCTTTTTATTAAAGCCTTGGTACACCATAATTAAAATCTTTTAATTAGATGCTATTTTTTAGGATTGAACATGCAACTCTGTGTAGAGAAATATATTTATCGCCCATGGTTTAGTTGTCTATAGCTTGCGACCACTAATATGATGATGCGTATCATTAATCTATCTTCTTAAGTTAGCAAAGAGTTGGCGCATAGAAAGTTCAATACATGTAACTCTTTTTTGGATACATTCTACCTTTTATTTAAGGCATTATTTGGTTAAAGTGATAAGTGAATAACTTCAAAAGCGTTCTAAAGGATAATAGAAGAGAGAGATAGGAAATGAAATTGTATTTTTTTAATTGATCTTTGATTACAACTATGTTCTATATATAGAGAGTCTTGTCTAATTATAATACTGTCACTAACAACTTCTTAACAACTTTAACAATATTTCTAACATCTAACTCTTGTTGCTAATCTAACCAAACTGTTACAACCAACATCTAACCAAACTGTTATACAACTCTAACCATAATCTCAACTGCCTCTATTACGTTCTAAAGTGCAAATATAATTTTGTGACATTTTAGGTATAAAAAAAACTTCGAGAATCATGTTTCCATAAAATGATAATGTGATATGAGTTATTTATTTATCTCATGTGATAAAGAGTTCTATTCTTCCACTTTATCTTTATACCAAACATCACATAAAAAAACAAAAAGTCATATTTAGTAGAGAGATAATTCAAGGGTCATGTTAGGTAGAGAAATACAAATATTCTAATGCGATATATTTTTCCCCTCTTTACTTTATTTTATCTGATAAGAGTTCTTATTTTTCAAATATTTTTCGTGTGGGAGGTCGCAGGTTCGAAACTCAGAAGAGAACTCTTTATAGATATTTAATAGTTGGATGGCTTGACCTCCAACCTTTACTCAAAAAAAAAATTTCTCGAAGAGAGAGAGTCTCGAGAGAGTTGAAATGCACCGGTTAATACTTTTTAGAGGAGGGTTCAAATACCTCCATGTTGTGTGCCTCCATCATGCCTCTATTTTTAAAAACTTTAATAACTCAAAATTTAAAACTTAAAAGTCAAAATAAAACAGTTAGATATGATATACATAATTTTATCGATGCTTGTGTACAAAATTATGATATTTCAACTTTGTTTTGGTTGTCATCAAGAACTTGTAAAAACGTACCAATGTGGATAATTTTTAGATATTAATTTTTTAACTTATTGATTCACATAAAAACAAAACCAAAATGTGATAATTTTTATGAGTACATAGAGAAAATTATATACATCACATCTAACTGTTTTATTTTGACATTTATGAATTAAATTTTGAGTTATTAACGTTTTAAAAATGAAGGCATGGTGGGGGCACAAAAAATGAAGGCATTTGAACCGTCCTCTACTTTTTATAATATCCAGCAACTTTATATGTGTGACGTTTTTCATATATTGTTATTTCCTTTTTGTCTTCTCCATTTTCTATTAAAATATTTTGATTTTATTAATTATTTCAAGATTATTTTATCAAATGCTAGTTTAATTTTATGTGAGAGTTTATATTTATAAACGTTTTTTAAATTTGAACAAATTTGTATAGAATTCACTTTTCATAAACCTCAACCATCTGCAAATTTAAGTGTAGACTTGTACAATTTTTTTTATCTCAAAATATAAATTAGATCCAAATTTAATTTGTAATCAAGATATAATTATTGTAAAATCAGAAAGACAAATAGGAAATGCAATACATAATACTTCGCACAGAAAACACTTGATGAATATTTATAAAAAATTATATGAAAAAATTATCTTTCAACTTACTGTTTCTTTTAGACTATATTTGTAGAGGAAGAATTATAGAACTCTATCACATGAGATGAAGTAAATAGATAAGAAGATAACTATTGTCACATTAGATAAAGTGGGGAGAGATAAAGGGATAACTCAAATTAAAATTGGACGCTACTAAATCAAATTTGTAGTGGATTCATACTTGAAAGACAAAATTTTATAAGGCTCACGCTTAATTTGTAGATGGTTGAAGCTTGTAAAGAGTGAATTATATACAAATTTGTCCAATCTGAAATAGAAGCTTACAAATATCAACTCTACACAAAATAAACTTGTACAGAGTTAATAGTTGATAAAATTACCATGAAATAATTATTACAATAAATAATAAAAAAAATACAGAAAAGATAATATATCAAATGTCACACAAAAAAATTGTTGACTATTTTGCAAAAGTTTTTATATGTGACTGTTGCCTTTCAACTCCCTCTCACTCTCTCTCTTTCTCTTTCTACTAAACATGACTCTTGGAATTATCTCTCTACCAAACATGACTCTTTGTTTTTTTTTATTAGGTTTTGTAGAGAGGTAAAGTGGAAGGATAAGGACACTCTAATCACATGAGATAAAGTGAAAGGATAAAGAAGAAACTCATTGGAGTTATTCATGTACCAAAAAATATCATGGAATTATATGCATACCAAACGAAGTAATCCATTTATATATCCTTTCACTTTTAATTATCCACCAAACATGACATTAAAAAAGATAAAAATATATCCGCATAAAAATGTTAATTGCATTAAACTCCCCGGGGACCAACACTTTGCTGACATGATGAGTAATTAAGATTATTAATACACATCAGCATATTAGCGGCTCATAAGCCATAGTCAATAAAACAACGAGGGAGAAATATATTTTTTTCTCATTTTTTTAATGTTTTGATGTTATTTAGCAGTCACAAAGAAAGTCGAAGGATAAATATAGAGATGGGGAAAGACACTTTTGTAATTATCTTCTTTAATTGGCAATGTATTCACAGAATTTTTTTTTATATATATTTTGTTGGACTTGTTGACAGAATTCATCAATTTACTCAGAAAAATAAATTATTGGGTTAATTAATTATTTTATTCATATTATGTGCATTCATTTGAATTATTAATTCCTAGATTTTTTTATATATTAATTGATACGCTTATTTAATGCCCAATATTTGAATTCGTTGTCCCAAATTTGAATTGTATTCATTAATTGTTTTAATTCATCAACATTCAATTTAGAATTTATTCAAAAAAAACATTCAATTTAGAAATTTAGTAATTTCAATTTTCAATTGATTTGATCATGCTTTGTTTCCTTATTTAATTGGTTGCTAATTATTCACATTCACGCATGCACTTTAAAAAAACAATACATTCTTAATATTTATTAAATTTGGAAATGGCGGAACGCGGTTATCTTTAGGAATTGAAATCTGCTGAATGTTCCTGAAATCCTTGAAATTCCGAATTCAGCCGTCCAACTTTTTCTATGCACGTATCTCGAAATAGTTAATTTTTCTGTGCACGCATCTAAAAACAGCTTGGCGGCTGGATTCAGAAAAACAGAAATTTCAGAAATACTGTTCCCTAATGAGAATTTCAGCAGATTTCTTTTCCTATCTTTAGAGATGAGCGGCTTGAACCTCGCATCCTGGCGCTAAGATGTTTGCACGAGATGAAGATGTTGAGAAAATATAGCTAGAATTTGCTTTGTTTAGCTTGCGTTTGTTTTGTTTTCTTCTTTCCCTGTATTTGTTTATATGGTACTGTAACATGCATCAAGAAAGGCACGGAGTTAGGGATTTGAGCTGTACAGGAAGGTTGACAATAGTTTGATGTAATACCTTTATATTAATGCAATTATCCAAGGCATCTTCAGCCTGGGTTTCAAAAAAAAAAAAAGACAATATATTGAAATAAATAATAGAAGTCATTACATCGTGCTACTAGCACAGACACCTCTAAAAACCAGTATCAGTAAACGGTACCAGCACTTCTCTAAACCCCAGTGCTAACAAAACTGATTACAACAGTTTATCGAAACAAATACACAGGCACAGCAACATCCTACAAACATCTATAACTACCAGTATCTCCTTGACAACATCACACAAGTTGTCAGAGTACACCTTGTCTGGTCAAAGTCAGATGAAAATTAAGTTAGGAATTACAATTATTTTGGTCATTTGGTCTGGTCTGTTACTGTTAAACTTTAGATTCTAAATTGAACAGTTAAAGTAAATTGACCAAAGTGAGTAACAATCTCTGCTGTACTTCCACCATCGTCAGAAACAGGAAACACATGTGCACAAACAAATGTTATCATTCATAATGTTGGAATGTAAAGTTGGCACTCTCATTTAGCTTTGAAATGAAAAGAGAAGGAGCCAACAAATACGCCTTCAGGCAATTTAGAGAAGTGCTAGCTAATTTTGCAAGGCTATATATAGCCCTTTGTGTAAATGTAATCAGGTGTGAAAATCAATACAAAAGAATTCTTTCATTCTCTCTTTCTCTAAATCTATCATTGGTATCGGATGCTTCAATAGGCACACACCTTTAAGCAAATCCTAATTCCCTCTTTACCAACAAACCAAAACAAACAAAAACACCCTCAATTTCGTACCAGTACCCATTTCCTTTACCAGTAAACAAAAAATCTTGTACCAGTACCTCTTCTCATATCAGCAATCAAGCAAGATCTGTTCCAACAAACCAAGAAATCAGCCAAACATAAAAAAACAAAGATTTCAAAATCAGTCATGCATGGAGCGCTTTAGAGGAGCCAAACTCTTTATCATTAGTATATCGCGAGACAGACCCTAGATATCATTTAATTAATACATGCACATAGTTTTGAATTATTTACTCTTGTTATGACATTAAATGTTGGAGTATTTTACTAGACTAGTTAATTAAATTGAAACTTTTTCTTCATTAACAGACTCTTGGATGCAACTATCATCCACATTTCAATGTTTATTAATTCATTCTTAAGAGAACCAGTATATATTCAGGGCCTTCGAAAAATTTTATAAGGTTGATGTACTAAAGTACAAAGAGTGTTCCACTAAAGAAAAAAAAAAACAGACGATGGCAATCTGAATGCATTCACTCTTGTAAATATTGTGGATAATCACTTGAAAGAAACAAAATTGTAAGAACACCATAAGGGAAGACGGAATTCTAAAATCATGTGTTATAGCCACAAGTCCAAGGCAAACAGTTTGCAAAAGGCACAAAGGCATCCAGAAAAAGAAATACATAATTAGACAACACAGAATTTTTGCTCAACAGAAAATGTATTGCAATTAAAAACCTAAGAATATCTTTAGTTTAACAAACCGACCCTTTGTGATTTCAGCTTATATATGAGGTATTAGACCAAAGCACTTCACAAAATTACAATTAAGAAAAAACATGGTCGTCCCTTTCTACAGAGCAAAATAGATTTTGAAAAGTCTAAAAATCAAAAGCGGATATAATTTGGTTTCTTTTCTTTTTAACACTTCTACCAATTCTACTGGTCAGCTTAGAGCCTTAATAAATCAAACTAGCAAAAAAAATGATAGTTGGTCCCTAATCTCATTTGTAGACCAAACTAGCAAACTTCATAAATTTCCAAATCTAAGGGGACTTAATTTGGTTTTTTTTGTCAAGATTTTCAAGGATTTTGCTGTAGAAATCCCACAAATGATGGCCATTGGAAATTGCTGATTGTCCAAAAGGATTTTCTCTGACGTAGCACTGTACATCATCCGCTTTAATTAAACCTTCTAAATAGCACCTTAGTTTACCACCTGGACCTGCTTGAAACAAAAAACATTTAAATGAATTCTTTTTTAAGTTAATTTAGCATACTACAATGCTGCGCAAGTAAACATAAAGATGTCAACTTAAAAAATCAATTAGTTCGATCAAGCCAGAAAAATAAAGAAAGGGATTTGATTTGAGGTCAAACCATCACTCAAACATTATACTTTGATGATAATAAATGCTATTCTGTACATTATAAATAAAGATGGTAATAGAAGCAACTTAGTCACTTACCCAAGGAATTATCCTCTGCATCATCAAAGCTATAAGGCACAGGGAAAATAGCTGTATGTGGCTGTTACCGTTCAAGTTCGAAAGAAGAAAAAAATGAACAGGAAACAAAAAGAAATTAATGTTAGAGTGACAAAAATGATTAATGCAAGTTCTTTGACAAGCCAGATCCCAAGTTTTTCGTCTTCATTTCTGTTTGGGTCTAATTGGGTTGGTTCAGAACAATTTCAACTCATTTAGAATTTGATTTGAACATGGATTGATTGATTAATGTATGTTCTAGGTTAAGGCAGGTATTTAAAACAAAGACTACTAGATGTTTGGCTTCAGATCTTAAAAATCATGTTCAGAACAAAAACATAAAGGGGGAAAAAAGGCTGGAAAAAGACGCACAAAAAGAACTTACAGGATTGCAGAGTGCTTTGTAAGGTGAATCATCAATAAGGAGAGTATTAGTAGGGGAATATTCTCCCTTCTCAAATGGTAGGTTCGGTCCAGTTCTCTCCCAGATTTTCCTCAAATCTTTGAAGAGGAGCTGCTTGTGTATATTTTCCAGTGCTCTATAGCCAGTTTCTGTGCACTCCGATTGATCCTAAACACCAAATAAGAAACAAATATTCAACCGAGGACATAATATCCACCTTTACCAAATATCATTTTATATTTATTTGTTTATTATTTCTTTCTGTAAAACCACAAACAATAATTTGTGCCTTTGGAGATACATGCCATTTTTCTCACCATAGCATCTTTTGGTTAATTGCAAATAAAACCCAGATGTTAAGGCCAATGGATAAGACAAGCAAATAATGTCCAAATTGCCCTTGACATTATCTAATATGAACTTCGAATAAATCTGTCGTGCCCTTGAAATTCTTTTAATATAAATATGTCACCTGACACCTAAATTCTCTTTTGGCGGGGTTTTAGTTCAATTAAGCTTTGTAAAAAAGAGATAATTAGAGGTAGGGGTAGTACATCATATCATTTACATCATGTGTTCAAAGGAATTAATCAAGTCCTTGCTGTGAACATTTTAATCAATAATCTTATATTTGCAAAAAGAATCAAACATTAAGTTTTATTTGCCAATAACACCCAATCAGAACTTATTTGAGCAAGAAAAGAGAGTAAATTGCCCCCAACTTCTTTACATTTAACACAATCAAATCTCTTCATAACAAGTTCAGATCAACTGAGACCACAATACAAAAAAGATTTACTAGGACAATATTAGTTTCATCTTTGGATTGCAGAGAACTTAGGGTTGTTTGAGTTTGGGCAAAAACACTAATACCTTTGCATCATGTAACTGGTGCACAATGCTTACATATGATGTTATTTACAACATTTTTGTTATTGCCAAACTGAATTCAGTGTTCCAGATCTGAACTAGCAATCGCTTATGTGAATGCAATAGATACAAGACAGCATGATAAAAAAAGGTCAAGGGGCATATCTTCAGATATAGTCAGAACTTCATACCCAACAAAATAAGATATCATGTTTCAAGTCTCCAATTATTATGTCGACCACCTTGGTGATATACTGTCTGAAAAATATATATACATCAGGAAGCAATTAGGAAAACCGCATAGAATGATGGAAGGCAGACTCCTCAAAGAATACAGAGTAGAGACCAAAATTAGCATATCATAATGCCACTATCCACAAGCACCTGGCCATAATACCTAAGATTTTTCGACAAAAGGAAATAAAAAAAAAGGAGTGGACATGAACTTGAACCTCTTTCGAGATGACCAAATACCGATCTTGAAATTCTGAAAGCAAAATCTCAGAAAGTCATCACAGAATGGCCTTTTAAAAGCTGTTACAGAAGTAATTAGCACATTAGCACTAAAACAACAGATAAATGTAAAACAAGTACAGGAACAGTCGTGTCCATGTTGTAATTTGCTTATTCCTTCAGATGTACATATTTACAGCCTAAATTTATTTCCACAACTCATTATGCAACCATAGAAACTAACCATGAGAAATTAGTGTCGGCATATGTCAGAACAAAGGAGAAACATAAATCAGAATAAAACAATTGAATAAACAAATTACCTGGCTTTCCATTAACCCTAAAATCAGATTTCTTTCCAGCCCTATTTGCCTGACGAATATCAACTAACAACCCGTTAAGATCCAGTACCAGGAGTTTCTTTCCTCCATGATCTGGTACTGGAGCATTAAGAGAAACTGGTATTACCTCAACCTTACCATCCTCCTCACCAAAATCATCAGAAATCCCCTTCCCGACACAACCATTTGTGATACCAGTAGTACCTTCCTGTGAACAATCCTCAGTGGCATTTTCAGAAACTTTCACATGCTTTTCACATTCCAAGTGGTTGTTGTCCTTAACTTCAGGGGTTCCTTTTCGTACCAGGTTCTTTGTTTCCAAACCTGGACCCAATGTACCACTGCAAATTTACCAGATAAGTCACCATCCTCCTTTCCTTTCACTCTTCGTTGGTGCCTTCTCTTCACCGCAGTAGCATCCAATAATGCAACAGGTACCAGTACCGGGATCTTCCTGTCTGTAGTACAGGTAGAGGAATCCCATCTCCTCCTTTTGTAGATTACTTTTGAAGAGTTGCTAGAAGTTGGATTTTGGCCAGGATCAGTAGACATTGTATTATGATTTCTTAAGATAACAACGTAGTTCAGGCAACTTGCGTATGCCTTATCAAAATGGCGCCTGTGCATCTTTCTTCATTCATATCAGTGATTTGGCCAGATATCCAGGTTGCTGTGCCGCTTCTTTTCTTTTGATTTCACTGTCCCAACTTTAATAAACTTTACACATGGAAAGTACAAAATCATTGTTAAATGATTATTTATAAATAAGTGATGAAGGAGGAATTGAGAATTTTGAAAAGATAATAAGATGATGTAATAAATTCAGTCAAAGCATTTCAAGTTTCTACTAAGTTCATGGTTCGTCTCCATTCCTTCCTAATTTTTAAGATACCAAAACTAACTCTCATTTCTCTTTTAGCAGTTAAGGAAAAAAGAGCTAAATGGTGGGGGGAAGAAACTGACCAATAAAATTCCTTTCATACTTTTAGGCAGCATTTACTGTATTTCTAGGATTATAGTAGTAGTACACATGAAAACTGCCCTTAAATCAACTAATTGAACATTGATGTAGTGTATGAGAATATAATCCATGAACCAGACTAGGACAAAGTCAGATTCACAGCCATTCAGTGAAGTCATTCTGTTTCAACATTTTATAGTCTGAAATAAGTAAAATGGACAAAAATCAGAACCTGCTGATCTTGTTCTAAAGGATGCACTTAAGTGGAAAACTGGAAAGTTTCGAGTTAATTGTGTAATAAAATTAAGAGGTGGAAGGATCAATTAACAATATCTTACAATGGCACGGTTTGACTTTACGGCCACTGGTCATGTACAAGCAAATCAAACTTTAATAGTATTTGATATGCACTCGATCATCACTTGTAATATAAAAACATGATCAATGACTGAGATTTCACATTTAGAATTCAGGCCGGGAATATAAATGCCAGAAAGCAACTGTGTTCAAGGGGACCTATGCACTTTAGTTTATGCTAACCATGCTCATGTTTCCAAATTACATGTGTAACAGTAAAACATACTGGTACGAACCTGGTTGTTACCAGTATGTAATGCACCATACCAAAGATAACTAAATAAGCATCAACATTTCGGAGATCAGAAATTAAACAGAAAACTGACAAATCGTATCAAGAAGGAAAAACACATGGTTACAAAATAACTTGGTGACAAATCATATGCAGCATTTGCAATATGCATGAACGAAAAACGATATAATTGAACTGAGAAAAAAGAAAAAGCAAGATAACATTAATCAATTCTCAAAAAACGAAGCATCTTTACCGTTATGTCCGTCCCTCTCCTTACCAACACCAAGATAAATTACATGGAAATAAAAGAGGGAAAACTGATCTTCAATTAATTCATAGAGCAGAGGCAACTTGGTTAGGGAAAAGGCTGCTCGCAAGCTATCTATAATCTAACAATTCTTGAACTAATTGCAAATGATTCAGAATAAAATTCTAAAATGTCAGAATAAACAGTTTTTAAAAAAAAAAAAACAAAGAACAGGAAATTAGTTATAAACTCAGAAATGCAGCCACCCCCTCCCAGCATTTCCTTAAATTTAAAGAAAATTCAAGAAAAACTAAAGGAAAAAAAAATGATATTTTGAAGGAAACCAACCAGCAGAAGATAGGGTGTGGAATTGGTGATTCATGGCGCCACCTTGGAGGAGAATTTGCGATTCGAATTTAGGAGTTCGTATTTCTCATGCCAGTAGGCCAAAAACCTCTTTTAAGCGGGTAGTTGTACGAACTGAGCAGTGCAGTGGTGAGATCAGATACTGAGATTGGATTGGGTGCTCATCCCCTACGCCGCCGAAACGCTCATAACCATTATCAGCCGCTCGATAATAACGAAGCGCTTTGATGAAATAAACACCAATCACAAAAAAAGATGAGGGTTAGCGGGGGATCCGTATCCTCCCAGGTACCTGACTCGGCAAATTGAAAACGGACGGCCCAGATTAATCCTATCTGGGTCAAACTCAATCCGGTGCCTATGGAGACTGTAGATGACTGTTTTGAAATTCGTGCCATGTTAAAAGAACCGTCCGATCATAGTTTGCTTGAGCCAGGTAACCTGAGATGATGTGAATTTGGTTAGTGGGCCAGTGGGGTACAACTGTACATCCTAAGATATTGATTTGACTCGTCTCGATTTGTACCAGTGCGTATCCTCTGAGATATCTGGGAATTCGGATCTAGTGAAGTAACTCAATCTTTGGATTTTGAATCGAGACCTCTGATTCGAATCCGCAAAAAGTCCATTCCCGAAGTGAGTGCACACATCCCGAGCGACGAATTAGAATCGGATGGTCCCGATCCAAAACCCAAAGATTGGGTTACTTTAGGGGATCCGGACCCCGTGTCTGATGTCTATTTGGGGATTGCGCAGGAGCAGTAGGGGTGTTCAAATGGTTTGGTTTATTTGGTTTTTAACCAAACTGAAAATTTTCAGTTTTAAAGCACCTCTTGCATGTACATGTATTTTTTCTAATGAACATCTTTTAAACGGACGAGGTTAATACCAAGGGTAAGACAAGGGAGACGATATCTTCGCCGAGAAGGTGATCGAAGACAAGAAAATTCAAGCGGGTGTAACTTTTTTTCTCGAGTGTCCAATTTAAGCTTATGACCACAATTCGGAAAGCTCGCAAGGATATCTACAGGACTTCTCGAGCATATGGTGATTGCAATTTTGAGAGCAAAAAACGAAGGGAAGAGCCTCAAAATTTGAATTCAAGTTATGTATTAATTTTTTCTTTCTAGTTTTAGGTTTTGTATTCTTTACTATATTTTTGTTAGGTATTGTTCATGTAATTATATGTAAAGTCAGATCTAGAATTTTTGGTTGTCTTTTCATTTTTTTTTCTAGCTAGAATGGTTATAATGAATGAATTAATACTTAATTTGTGTAATGAAATTGTAAATATAGTATTTTTTTGTATGAATTCAAATCTAGGATAACCATATTTTTCTTTTAACACAAATAAGAATCATATATGGTTTTTAAAATTAAAATTGTATTTGAAAGATAATTTCTTACACGTTTTTTATTTAAATTAAAATCGATTATGAATGTTTTGGCAACAAAAACTCCGGATTTTTTGGAGAATGTACACGGTTCTACATTCCTGTACAATTTATCGAAACTTTCATTACAGTATGCGGATTGTAACGTATATGGTGTTGCAGAGATGTGTACAATTAGTGTTTTTTCTTTAACCATGTAATCTAATCGCCTATTCTGTACTTCAGGCATGTCGAAGTACAATACTGAAGCAACATATTCTCTTCTATATCCAGCACTTTTAATAGTAAAACTCTAAAAGCCTATAATGTGCTATCTTCAAACATTATCTCTTTTTTTTCGTTACCAGTTCCATATAACGGGACTATTCCTTCACAATAAATGTTTGAACTCATTTTCATTTGTATCTCTCTCTTCATGCTAACTCGTCAACGCACAAAGGAAAACTCCGTAATCTTTAAAGTTTCCTAGGGCGGAATAACGTAATTTTGAAGTTTTTGAGAGATCTACGTTGAACATTTCTCCACAAATTTTACCATTTGCTCCTCCATCTAGTACAGACCTTGATTAATTATCATCTTCGTGAACATGCAAAATTAAATCATTAGGGCTGGAGTTTAAAAAAGTTAAATCCAAATCTCATTAATTTATCATGTCTAGAAAATTTAGAAAAAAATAAACAGAGATTAATTAGGTGGTGTATATTGGTCATGAATAATTGATCATTTTAGTTTTTCCCCTCTTACTGGAGAAAAAGAAGCAGGGCTATTTACAATTAATTAGCGAAAGGTTTGAGTAAAGAAAGAGAGAATGATGACAAGGACTAATTAATAATTACGCACGTTGTGATGCGTGGGAGCCTGTAGAAAGTGACTACAATCTGAAGCACATATTGATTCTTTATATCCAGCAATTAATAGTAAAACTTAAAGCCTATAATGTGTTACCTTCACAACTCTCCTTTTTTACGTCTATCAATTCCATATCACGGGATATTAATCAAATAATTCCTCTCTCTGCATGCGAACAATTAAAGCACAAAGGAAAAAACTAATAACAAAAACATGTCAAAAATCATGATTATGTGATTGTTCTCCATCTGTGTGG
>JAJGRW010000929.1:394675-415551 GCA_025461045.1 Carex parvula | reverse complement strand
TAAGCACAAAGGAACAAAAAACCAAAAATAACAAAAACATGTCAAAAATCATGATTATGTGATTGTTCTCTATCTGTGTGGTGTTGCCCTCATAGCCTCTGATGACAGCTTAATTAATTATCCTATGATTGGATGCTGTTCCGGTTTGTTTGTCTTTTGGAACTAGATATCCTTGCACCTCACCAGTAGAACCGTTATCAGTGTTTGACTTCATAGATGACATGGTAGTGCACTGGCTGACTCTGAGGTGCGGTCGCAGGTGACTGGCATGGAGATCACGGCCCCAGCCCGATTTGATTTTGGGTTAGAGTTCCCAAATTTGAGTTCATTTATAGATATTAAGGGAATTGCGAAGCGTCTAGCCTTTTATAAACCGTCTTAGAGAAACGGGTGCGTCTTATCCAAGAGTTCGGGTCGTCTTTGTATATGTCCTCCATTAAGTTCTCTATGACAGGTTTCTGAAAATGCATTATAATGGAAAAAAAATGAGTTTAAGAGAAGATTGAAACCAAACAGGCTCCCATTTACTTGAAGCTAGTACATAAATTGTCAAAACGAGAATTAACAATCCAGATATATATTGTAAGTCTTTATTCCTTTATAGCGAAACAAGATTGGTGGTCTTAGATTATCTTGTGCAAAATTTTGCCAATTTTGGTAAGAAAAGAAAATTTGACTCAGCAAAATTGAATAATTCTGGCTCAAACAATAACAGTGACAATAACAAAAGACAACTCTTTTGCTGAATGGAATCAACAGAAAAAAAAATTTATCCCTTCAGGGAATTTCCAGATACAAAATTTGCACAAAAAAGAAATAACAAATACATTGAAATCAGGCTAGTAATTTCTTCTTCTTTTTTTGTCGTGGTGAAATTAATAAGATCCATGCATACTATTAGGTTGTCATGCATACGTACAGGCCTCCAATTTCATAAAACAAATATTTTCTAGGTTAGACAGAAATATTCTAGTTCACGCAATGTGAAACACGAATCATTTCCACCACATAGCCAACAGAAATGATAATCTATCACATTTCAGATTAGTAGATTTCTGAAAAAATCTGAATTTTTTTTTAAATTTCGCAAAAAGAAGGAGATGGAAGCAACCTCTCAACTTCAAAGAGAACGTAGCTTCGCTAGTGCCGTGCAAGAGAGAAGAGGAAGAAGCACTCCTTTCTTAGAGAAAGCAAAATCTAATTCTCTCTTCTTATTTTTAGACTGACCGTTGATACCTAACCCCTAGTTATAGATCCGCTCTTAGCAATGGGCTGATTCTTTTTTTAACGTTCCTATTTATAGGGAATATTCTTTATACAGTTTAATCATCTTTCCTTATTTATCGTATTGTTTAATTAATCTCCTCTGAATAAATAACTTAGTATTTATTTATTTTTGTTGGTAGTTCCATTTATATACTTTCATTATTTATAACCTTCAAAAATAATTTTACATGCATGTTTACCTATCCTTTTATTAGAAATTGAATTGATTTCCCTATTTTAAAAATTTTACATGTTAAGGTTGGGTTATGATGGCTTTAGTATGGGACTCTAGCTAGTTTGTTGTTTGGTGCAGTTTTTTCTTTCTCAAAATAAATTATTTGAAGTCGTTTTCCTTTATTGTGGATACACATACAAAGTTTACATATTCAACGTATTAATTAATTAATATTGAAGTCTCGCACCAATTCTGGCCAGTCTTTTTGAATTTTTACTCATTCTATATTAATATTTTTCTATGCTAGAAGACTTAACAATTAAGAAAATTAAAGATTATATCTGTGCTGTCCTGGAATGCATGCATGAAAAACAAATTTTAATTTCAAAACCAAAAGTTTTGGGAAAAAAAATGATATACATGTAGATTCTTATAAACGCGACTACAAGAGAAAAAACATGTATTGTAATATGAACGAAAAAATAAACAAATATCTTGTTTCATTGCATTTCCAATCAATCAAAGATATCCAAAATTGGAACAATAGAGAGAAGATTATTCATAGAGATACAAACTACAGAGTATCCCTCACATACCTTATCTACCGGACTTAATTCCAACCGAGCGATTTTGATTTTAATGTCTTTGAGATTTGTGCCAGATTAAAATAAACAATTGTAATCTCATTCTACCTGGTCAGGATACCTAATTGGATCTGAATACAATAGAGTATGAAGCATAACTTTGGTAAGATAATGAAAAGTTCATATATATCCAGACCAATTAATATCTCAGAGTATATGGCAGTCTTTTTTTGTTCTCTGGATTCAATTGTTTTCACTATCTATGATGTTCATTCATATGAATCAAACAAAGCACAAAAATATATAAATAATAAAGAATATGTTGGAGATTATTATTCAAACTCCTAGCAAACATTCCAAAAATAATTAGTTGGGAAATGTTCAGCAAATTAAAGCATCAATCTTTAAATATCAATTTTTAACAACAAAAAAAGTCACAACTAGATAGTCTTCACTCTCACATTATCAGCTTCGACAAGTCCAATCAGTGAACCTCACTGGATTTCTTCGGCGCACTCACCTGGCTCAACAATAACTTTTGTAGCCAACAGCTCTCCTTCTTTCTCCTTGATCAGTATGGCTTCATTGTTTTAGTCCTGGTTCACTCTCAGTAAGCATGTCAGATACATCCCTATGCTTTTATATGATGGTCCAGTTTTGTTTGTCTGGAAGAATTTGATATTCTCTTTCTCGTATTACTATGTCAACATTATGATCAAGTAAGAAACTGTTAAGTGTTTTTCTCTCAATAGGATTATTTAAATCGCTATCATTTCAAAATAAAATAATGTTAAACATATATACAAAATTAAAATATTAAACATCCTTTGAAATGTACAGCTAGTATAACTTTAATTTGTGTTTATATTTAAAAATAATAGTACCAGTGTCTTTCAAGCTCCATATTGGAAATGAGATATTTGGTTCATTCCAATATCTCACATAATTTGTAAATTTGATACATATGTTCATAATTAACTGTGATGAAAATGATTTCAATCAAATATATAATAAATGAGTCACACTTTTTTCAATTACGTCCAATGCCAGTACTCATGCACTACTGATCTATCCGAATCATTCATTTTGGTCATTAATAACTACATGTACTCGTGAGGATGAGGTGATCGCATGAAAAAATAATTAAGCATCCTATATGCGTAGTGCTTAACATTCAATGATATAAAAGTTATTCTAACGCACCGCTGGTTTGATCACATCCTATACATTAAAGTAGTCAAAATAATATTTATTGGAGATTTTTTTTTTCCTTTCATAATGTGTCAATGATATAAGGTTTGATCACGTCCTATACATTAAAGTCGTCAAAATAATAATTATTGGAGATTTTTTTTTTCTTTCATAATGTGTCAATAATATAAAAGTTATTCTAACACCGTGGGTTTGATAACGTCCTATACGTTAAGTCGTCAAAATAATATTTATTGGAGATTTTTTTTTCCTTTCATAATGTGTCAATAATATAAAAGTTATTCTAACACCGTGGGTTTGATCACATCCTATACATTAAAGTAGTCAAAATAATATTTATTGGAGATTTTTTTTTCCTTGCATAATGTGTCAATGATATAAAAGTTATGCTAACACCGCTCGTTTGATCACGTCCTATACATTAAAGTCGTTAAAATAATATTTATTGGAGATTTTTTTTTTCTTTCATAATGTGTCAATAATATAAAAGTTATTCTAACACCGTGGGTTTGATCATGTCCTATACGTTAAAGTCGTCAAAATAATATTTTTTGAAGATTTTTTTTTCCTTTCATAATGTGTCAATGATATAAAAGTTATTCTAACACCGTACGTGGGTTTGATCACGTCCAATAATTTATGAACTAATATGCCAACTGATAAGTAATAAAGTAATAGTGCGAAGTTTTCGAGTATTACTATTTAACAAATAATAGTATGTTGATGCTGGGCAAGATGGCGAGCCTCTCTTTCCGCTTGGCGATCAAGAATGCGACTCTGGAGACCATTGCACAGAAGGGAGCAGATCGCCGACCACCAACCTTTGCGGAGATAGTCAAAGCCCGTGTGCAACCACGTCCCTATGAGAGCCAGCAGACCACTGCCGAACCCAAAACCCAGCAAAACCCAACACAACCACCCATCTCCAAGGACAGACCATTCAATGCAGCGGCATTCAATGCAGCTCCCAACCAACTGTTGACAGACGATAATGATGAAGGGTGGATTAAGGTAACAAGACGCAGGGGTGCTGCTCCCAAGAAGGAAAGCCAATCTGCGGCAAAGCTTAACAAATACATCTCATCACTGAAGGCCCAGGGTAGATGTTTTAGATGCCTCGACCGCGGTCATACGCAATTTCAGTGTCGAAATAGTGTAAGATGTCATAAGTGCCATGGCCTGGGCCATATCTCCAAGATTTGCACTGCGGAGGTCAAGGTCTCTACAAATACAGCCACTGCACTACATAACCATGCCACTCGCCAGCCACGCTACACGCACCAATTCACTTTACCGCCACTGTCACCCACTTTGTCACCAACCACTAAGATGGATCTTGAGCACTGGGAAGCAACCCCCATGCTAAGTCCGGACCTTATCCAGACCCGGGCGCCGGAGATGAGGGTGTTCTTCCCGCCCAACGACAACATACTTTCCGAAAATGCCCTCTTAGACCGCTCCGCCATTGTTTTGCTTGGCCCACGGGCGGCAGCGGTAACCCACCTCCGGTGCCGTGTTGCTCATGCCATCGCGAGCACCTTTGGCGATCATCCGGAAGATTTCAACGTGTCCCCACTACACCCGTCAGTAGTGGCGAGGCTAGGATTTGATCTAGGGGTAGGCAAAAATTGGATTGGGGTTCAAATAAATTAACGGGTTCGGGTTCGGGTTCAGGTTCGGGTTCGGATTCAAGACACAATTAAAAAAAATAGCAAGAAAAATATTAATGCAAGAAATATATCAAAGGTTTCAACTAAATCAAAAGTTTATAACAAATATTCTTTTACATATCAAAAAACAAGAAATATATTAATGCTACAAAATCAAGTCAATGGAGGAAGCATTGTTCTACGGTTCTTCATATTTTGAAATCGTTGCATAATCCGTTCATCATCTACCTCATCAAACAACTCATTTTCAACGTAAGTGACCAAACAATCATTCAAGAATTGATCTCCCATTGAATTCCTTACTCAGTTTTTCACATAATTCATCGCCGAAAATACCCTTTCAACACTAGCCGTAGCCACCGGCAATATCAATGCTAATTTCACCAATTTGTAAACTAACGGATAAACAATGTGCCTCCTCTTTTCCACCATTTTTTGAGAAAGTTCAACTATGCCCTTTAACTCTAAAAAATCATCATCACTTCGCATATCCATGCGATAATTCTCCAATTGACCACCTAGAACAACAAGTTCATATTGGTTGAAATCAGAGGGATAGAATCGAGCTAATTGAACTAACCTATCTTTATTAAATGATGAAAAAGAGTTACTCGGGTCTAAGCATGACATACAAATAAGTAGCTCGGTACTAGTTTCTGTGAATCTATCATTAAGCTCCTGCAATTGCATATCAATAACCGTGTAGAACAGTTCAACACGATAATAATGCAAATTAGTTGTGTTCGTTGCTTGTCTCTTTGGCTTACCGGCATACCTATCCTCCATATTTTGGATGTCTATATCGTGTTTCACACAAAATAGACACACTTCTTTGAATAATGATTCCCAACCACTATCCCGCATATCTTGCAAGCGAGCTTTAGCAAAATTCACCAAACGCATAGCATTCACCATATCTTGCTCTTTTCGTTGCAAGGCTTGCGATAGATCATGCGTGATGAGTAATGAAGCTCTCATGAGATGACAATTGAAAGCAAAATCAAAAGATTGGATATGAAATAAAATACCAGTCGCCTCAATTCGTTGTTCTAGAATCGTCGCATCCTTTTCTATTTCCTCAAGTACACCTATCGTGGCCGAAAATAGTGCAATCACACCATTTAAGGTCTTGAAATGAGAACTCCATCGAGTATTACATGGACGTGCAAGACCCATTTCTTGGTCCAAACCACTTCCGGTTATAATTTCCTCATTTGAAATAGCTTCCACAATTTCAATTCTTTGCTTCTCACGTAATTGATCACGCCTTTTACAAGATGCACTCACAACATTGACAACCTGAGAAATAGAAAATGAGAGTTAGTTAAAGTTGAAGTTGATTTTTGGCAACATGAACGAGAGTTAGTTGATGTTGATGAGCCAACCTGAGAAACCATTTGAAAAAACAAGCCAATCTTATGATGATTCTTGGCAATATGAATGAGAGTTAGTTGAAGTTAATGAGCCCAACAATGCACATAGTAAGCGGACCCGTTCTCCTTCATGATCAATGTTTTGAGACCATTGAACTCTCCGCTCATATTACTAGCTCCATCGTTACCTTGACCACGTAATCTAGACAAAGTTAGACCATTCTTAACAAATAACCCTTCAAGTGCCTCCTTCAAAGACAACGCTCTAGTATCGGGAACATGAACGATACCAAGAAACCGTTCAACAACAGAACCTGTTTTGTTTACAAACCGAATCATAATTGCCATTTGCTCTTTGACTGAAACATCTCTCGACTCATCAATCAAGACAGAAAATAATTCATTGCCCAGCTCTGCAAGTATCTCCAATATCGTCTCCTCTGCGGCAGAATTGACTATCTCCTTTTGGGTATCGGAGCATGACATCTTTCGGTTTTTGGGAGCTTTTTCCAGAATCACCTTATCAATTTGTGGGTTTAGATCTCCCGTATACCTCAAAAGATGAAGGAAGTTACCTTTACGCTTAGAGCTCTCTTTCTCATCATGTCCGCGGAATGCCAAACCTTGTTTTGCGAGAAATCGAGAAACACGTACCGAGGTTTTTAATTGCACTCGATAATCCATCACTTCGCTTACACTTTGTCTCTGAATGAGAGTTTGGATGCTCCGTCTTTCACTCATCAAATCCAAACACTTCATTTGAGCCTGATTGTGCTCACTATTTACATCACCAACATGATCATCAAACCCTTTCTTACATTTCCAATTTCGATACCCCTCTCCTACAAACTTCGTTCCTCCACCTGATCCAAGATTTTCTGGTCTAAATAGATAGCAACAAAGACAGAATGCTGCATCTTTAGCAATGCTATACTCCAACCAATAGGGGTATTGACCAAACCAAGAATTGTTAAATCTTCTTAAAAGACCACCTATGTCTCTTTGGGGAAAATCGTGATTATTTGGTTGACATGGCCCTTTGCCTAGATAATATCTACGTATATTATCCTTCTCATTTGGTGGATATTGAGATATAGGTGGCCTTGAAGCGGGATCAGAAGGAGGAGGTTCTTGTGAAGATAAAGAACGAATAGGGCCTAAGCTAGACCCTATTTGTTGTGATCCTTGTGAAGATGAAGAACGATTAGGGCCTAAGCTAGACCCTACTTGTTGTGATCCTTGTGAAGATGAATCAATTGGAAATTTAGGTCCCGTCTTGTAGTATCTGTTCATTCTCTATTAACAAATTTAAAGAAAAAAATTAGAATTACCTTACCAATCAATACACATGAGAACAAGAAAATGAGCTTAGTCCTCATTTAAACAATTCAAGCTATTAGCTATTCATGCAATTTAAACAATTCTAACAATTCAAACTTGAAAAGAAATTCAAACAATTCTAACAATTCTAACAATTCAAACAAGATATTCAATCAATCTATCTATCTTCATCAATTTATAGAAATTCAAACTTATTCAATTAATCTATAAAAATTAATTCAAACTAGAGGCGAGCACTGTAGGTACCTCTACTGTACCAATTAATACTATACAATTTTAGTACTTTTACCATGGTATTATTCTCGGAAGTTCTTTTGATCATACCTTCAACTATTGACAAAAATCACAAAAGGAAAATAAGAAATGCTAGTGGAATTTTTTATACCATTAATCAGCTATAGTGTAGATACAATACCTTCAATTTCTGATAGTACCGATCTGACCGAAGCCGAAGAAATCACTACCAGTAATCAGCGAGGTCTCCGCTCTCCGGCGAGTGGATGAGAGATTGAGGGCGCGATTGGCGACTGGCGACTCAAAAATCCCGCTAGGGTTCCGCTTCGGCCTTCAGAGTTCAGACCTCTGCGGCTTGGCTTTCTTTTCTTTGGGCGACTGGCAACTCGCGACTCTCAATTTCAATTCCAATTTTGATGGGCACATGGGGTCAGGGGTTATGGACTTATGGTCTCCGCTTTTTTTGATTTGAATTATGGGCTTCTCTGCTTTCTTTTTTTTAATTTGAGTTATGGGCTTCGGACTTCAATGGCTCAATCAAATTATCAAAGTGAATTAATTCACAAATCAAATACGGTGATTCCATTGGTTCTGGGGTAGGCAAAGTCAACAATCAGGGGTAGGCAAAGTCAACAACTATTCCCGGTTCTAAAAAAAAAAAAAAATTTCAGGGGTAGGCAAGTGCCTACCCCAGAACACACGTAGCCTCGCCTCTGCCCGTCAGTAGGGGACCTCATTGTTGAGTTTCCTTCCAAGATTCTAAGGAATCTGGCGGTCCATGTCGGGGTATTTACGATTGCCCCGGGGGTAGACGTCCAGCTCAAGGCGTGGACCCCTAATCTCAACATGACTCGAGACCCGACCACTCACAAAGCACGACTTTTATTGCACAACCTGCCGATGCAGTACTGGAATCTACCTCAGGTGAACCATCTTATCGCGGGTTTTGGGTATGTCATTTGCATGGCGCCAGTAATCGCAAATGGAAACTTTGAAACATTGCGTGTACTGGTGGCCTGCTACGACCCGGCAACCATCCCACCGTCGGTCTGGCTGCATAAGGACCCTTACTCCTCCATAGTCTACATACAAATGGAGGGATGGCTCCACAACCCGCCACCTGTGCAGCCACCGCAGAACATGGGCAATGATGACGACCAGGAGAGCTCAAACTTCGGCCCACAACGGGGCCGCCACCGCCAGCGCAATCAGATTCCACCTCCACAGGGACCTTACGGCAGCAGATCGGCCCAACGACACCCAGAACGATCTCCAAACGGAGGATCCATTGATCACCATTTCTTCACCACTGGAGACGTCACACAACCAAAGGAGAAAGATACAAAGGGTAGGCCGGTCAAACTGGCGCGTGCAGTCACTACAACCGGAGACAGCACTGTTTTTCCAGAAATGGGAATGCAGTCAGCCGCCTTTTCTGGCCCTCGGGCACAGACCGAACCTCACAGTGCAAGGGACAAAGAAACATTAATTGGAGAACCCTGTGCCTCTGACCTCGTACGCATGCCGAGTGGACTGTGTGTGGCCATTATAACATGGATTTGGAACTATATTACTGACAGCCAACAAAATGGGCCGGCACCTTTCCCTTCTAGAACTGTCTTGGGTGAAACGAGCAACACGCGTCCCTCACATGTCATGCTTCTCAAAAGTGGCGACACCCGATCCATCGCACTGCTGCACAATGATATTGGCCCAAATTCAAGCCTCATTGACGGCCCACTCCCAGCTATCACGCTGGACGACGGCCTTCAACCACCAGAGGGAGGTTGTTTGGGCCAGAAAGCCTGTATTACAGAAATGCCTCCTGGCCCAACTGGAACACGACCCGGCCTGGGTGCAGAGGCCTTACCTGCTATCCAGGTTGATTTCCAGGCTCTTCACATCTCCCCCTCCGCAGCTGAAGGGCCTGAGTTACAACTTCCCATCGCTACGCCTCAGCACGAGCCGCAAATGACTCCTGAGCCACCGGGTTTTGAGGGTCCGCCGAAGTATAAGAAGGAGAGCCGCCGCAGCTCCCGTCTGCTCGCCAAGAACACAGGCCGCTACGTCTCGGTGATCGACAAAGCAAGGGCCACCCGAGGCTTCATTAACGTCTCCCGCCTCATGCAAAGACCGAAAATCAGGGCCAAACCAGCCGCCAAGCCATCGCTGGACTACATGAACTCTTTCGACCCTCTCACCCGAGCCCACGCGGAGGCAGTGGTAGCAACAGCGGGGGTCAAGCTTGAAGGGGCCCTCCTCACCCAAATCAGTGAGATGACGGCCAAGGGCAATGAGGACCACGCTACATCAGTAATCAGCTGAGCCTGACCCGGGTGCGGGGCTGCCAACTTTAGGAGTTTTCTGCTTTTATTAATGTTGTCTTCTGAATTATATTCCCCTAGATTAGGTTTCTTTAGGATTATGTTTAGGATTACAATTGGGTTGGATGGAGGATTAATTGGGTTAGCAGAAGGAAGGATTTTACTTTTGTTTTTTTCAGTCCAAGGCCGACGTGGCCATCATGTACCAGGCAGCCCTATGGGTTTTAATTGGAGATTTCTTAGTTATTAAATGAATCGAGCAACCAATGTCACTCTCCTATCTTGGAATGTTCGTGGCCTTAATCAACGACAAAAAAGGTTGGCGGTTAGGCAAGCAATTCTGACAGAAAAACCGCAAATACTAACACTTCAGGAGACTAAACTAGGTCCCTTGAATGAGGCGATGTTGAGAGAGATATGTGGTCGAGCATTGCCAGCTTTTGAGGAACTGCCAGCACAAGAGACACGGGGGGAATCCTATTAGCATGGAACAACCGAATTTACACTAAGGTTAGTACACAAATTGGCCAACACTCAATAACAGTGCAGCTCCAACATGTCAGTGAGGGAATAGGCCTCACAGTTACAGCAGTATACGGCCCAACAGACCACCGGAACAGAGTTACATTTTTTGAGGAGATACGGCAACTCAAACCACAAGGAAGGATGCCATGGATAATTGGAGGAGATTTCAATGCAACGGCAACTCCCGACGAGCGGACTACAAATGACAACACATGGCGCGACACGTTGGCATTCGGAAACCTCATCTCGGAACTAGAATTGATTGACACGCCTCTACAAGGAAGGAAGTACACTTGGAGCAATGACCAAGCCCGGCCGCATATGGCACGCTTGGATCGCTTCCTCTTTTCACCGGATTGGAACTCATCCTTCCCTAACTCAAGACAGCGGGCTATAGCGAATACTAGCTCGGACCACTGCCCAGTAATTCTAACAGCAACCACGGCCTTCAAGAGGTCCAGATTATTCAAATTTGAAAATGCCTGGTTGCGAAATGTGGCACTGCACGACCTGGTCAGAACCGAATGGGATTCCAACCCAGTGTCCACCAATCCGAAGGAGCTAGATGCCAAATTAACTGCTCTCACAAAAAGGATCTCGGCATGGGCAAAACACAACATAGGTAATATTAAAACTCAGATTTTCACTTGTAGGGACTTTCTCACATGGATCGATAAAGTCAAGGAAATTCGACAGCTAACAAGTATGGAAAAACTGATCACTGCCATTATCAAAAAGAGGCACACCGAACTAGCAGTATTGGAGGAAGACGTGTGGCGTCAGAGGGCGCGCACGAGATGGGAATTGCAAGGGGATCGTGCCACCAAATACTTTCATGCAGTGGCATCCGGTAGGAAAAGAGCAAACAACATCACGCAAATTGAACATAATTCAACCATGCACACGGACCACACCACCAAAGCAAAGGTGTTCTTTGACTTCTTTAAAGGCCTTATGGGAACGACAGCACCACCCACGCCCCCAATTAGTTGGAGTAATCTTTACAGAAATCAGCACCAATTGCAAGAGCTCACTGAACCGGTAACCAAGGAGGAAATCTTAACTGCAATTCACCAATGGCCTAATAACAAGAGCCCGGGCCCGGATGGACTCTCGGGGGAATTCTACAAGGCTTTTGCGGACATAGTGGCGGCAGACTTACTCCAAGTATTTCACCACGTCATGAGCATGGGGGCGCAACTTCACCCACTCAACTTCTCTTTCATCACCCTCATACCAAAAACAGCCAACCCCCAAGTGCCGGGTGACTTTCGGCCAATTAGCCTACTTCATGGCGTGCAGAAAATTTATTCAAAGGTCTTGACAAATCGGCTACAGCCAAGAATGAAGGACATTATAACCGACATGCAAACGGACTTCCAACAAGATAGGCAGATCACGGAAAGCTATATCTATGCACAACAAGTACTACACTATGCGAATAAGGAGCAGATACCCTTGGGCCTCCTCAAGGTTGACATTAAGAAGGCATTTGACACCGTCAGCTGGGACTTCACAATGCAAGCCATGAAAAATTTGGGTTTTCCAGATCTCTGGATTTTATGGATTCGTAATACGGTTTTCCAAGGCACATCACAAGTCCTCATCAACGGCCTGTTAGGGAAGAAAATAACTTTACGCCGAGGCGTCCGTCAAGGCGACCCACTCTCCCCCTCCTTATTCATTATAGCAATGGATTTTCTCGCAAGATACCTCCAAAAGTTAAAGGAGACCGGGGCCATCAGATTACCGATTTCAGAAATGCGCCCTTGCTTATTATATGCGGACGACGCGCTCCTGTTCTTTAAACCATATGCAAATCAGGCGCAAGCGATTAAAATTGCACTGCTGGTCTTCCAAGGGGTCTCGGGACTAGAAATCAATTTGCGCAAGTCTGAGGTATTATTCAGTGGGGTGACAGCGAACTTGTCAGAACAACTAACATCAACATTTCAATGCCAACGAAAGACTTTCCCCTTTGTTTACCTGGGCCTCCCGCTATCAGACAAAAGCTTGCCAAAGACGGCATATGTAGAGCTGCTACATAGAATTAGCACAAGGTTAGAGGGATGGGCGGCTAAACTTCTCTCCATGGCCGGCAGGCTTGTTCTTCTAAACTCAGTCCTCTCCTCTCTGCCAATCTACTTCATGTCCGTCCTAAAACTGCCAAAGTGGGTCATTAAGGATATTGACAAAATACGGCGACGATTCTTATGGCATGGTGCCACGGACCATCAAAAAGGATACAATCTTGTTAATTAGGAATCGGTTTGTGAACCAAAGGCAATCGGGGGGCTTGGAGTACTTGACCTAGAAACGCTCAACGATGCGTTACTTCTAAAATGGTTATGGTGGTGGTTTCACCCAAAACACAGGATTTGCAAGCCACTGTTTAGGGAAACAGCGACTGTAGCGCATGGTATACTGCAAACAACAGTTTTCAAGACACTCACACCAGAGCTGATATGTCTGTTCAACACCTCAACACGATGGACGCCAGGCGACGGGTCCAACATCTCATTCTGGGAACATGATTGGGGTGTAGGCGCCATCAGAACCTCTTTCCCGAACCTATACACCTTTACTGTACAGGCCGACGCCACATTACAGGAAACAGTCGCCGCTTCACGGGTGGAGCTTCGAAGTCTATTCCACGCTAACATCTCACTCACTGCACAAGAAGAATTGGACCAGCTATGTACCATATTAGGCGCGATCCGCCTACAGCAGGGTACGCAAGATGTTATTGCATGGCGGTGGAGCGCAAACGGGGATTTTACAGTCAAATCGACCTACAGACAGCTCAAGGAAGGGCCCAGAATTAGGCCAGCCATCTCTAAATTGTGGAAAATCAAAGCCCCGCCAAGGATGAAGCTCTTTGCTTGGCTTGCGGCTAGAAACAGTGTCCTCACGCACGACAATCTACAAAAACGGGGTTGGGTAATGGCCAGTGCTTGCTTACTGTGTGGAGTGGCGGGGGAGTCAGTGCAACACATATTCGAAGAATGCACATTCACAAAGGACCTCTACGATCTGCTGAAAACATACAAGCCGAGCAATGGATGGCCGCCGGTACCAACAATAGACATCACTGACTCGGACAAAACTGGTAAAATGAACAAGGTACAAAAAACTACAATGTTGATTATGCAATTCATTAAAAGGCGAGAAAGATGCGCACGGAGCTTCACTGACTCGCGCAAGGACATTCGACAACTCATGGAGGAAATCACGTCCCAACTGCGATACTATCGACATCAGGCAGGACAGCCAGCGCAAGAAGGGGTACCAAACCGAGATACGCCATTCTCATGAGAGGGGGCAGACTGAGCATCTCGCACAACTACTTGCAGGTATCAGGGCCGTTACTAGTGCTACAGCCGATACTGGCACGAATACTGGTACGGCAACAAGACGGGAGAAGGCCAATCACAGGAGCTTGACATTTGCAATTCCATAATCTTGCTTAGTCTGTTTGTGCACTTTTGTTCTTAGTTTGGTTTATGTTTTTCAAAAAAAAAAAAAAATGCTCAGTTGTTTGAGCTCCGTTTATCTTTTACTTCTTTTAGGTTATGTTTTATTTTCCTTTTCTTTATGGGTATACAAAACTCTTGTATTTTATTCCTAATTAATGAAATCAAATGTGAGCATGACTCACATTTTTTCTCAAAAAAACAAATAATAGTATGTTGAATGATTATCTTTTGGATAGCTAATTCATCGGATAACTATATATCTACTGTTTAACAGATATATAAGATCATTTATAATAAATCTGTATTTGAATATTTCATAACTCGCTATATTCAAGAGTAAGGTTAAAATGCTCCTTTGCTTTCATGGCTCACAAGTTACATTCTTATCTCTCTATTCAAAGTCTAAACAGTCTATCTGAATTTTTCAATATAATCTCTATATTAAAAGAGGAGGGATCAAGTTACAACAATGATTTTCTACATTTTGAAATTCCAAATCGTCGATCCAAACCGTTCAACATAATCTCCACAATAAAATATGCTTCCAGATCAAATTTTACATTTTTTTTAATTTTTTTACTATTTATTAAGTATTTTACAAAACTAGTCAAATTCAGACCATTGAATTTTGTACCCATCTTAATAAATAGTAAAAAAATTCAAAAAAATGTAAAATTTGATCTGGAAGCACATTATATTGTGGAGATCATGTTGAACGGTTTGGATCGACGATTTGAAATTTCAAAATGTAGAAAATCGTTGTTGTAACTTTGTTGTAACTCAAAATTGTTGTAACTTGATCCCTCCTCATATTAAAATGTGTTTGAAGGCTGAAGCCCAAATTTTATATTTTTTTTAGAATTTTATTTACTATTTTATTAAATATATACAAAATTCCTGTTTATGTCCAATACTTAAAATAGACAAACTACTTAGTATTCTTGTCCCCGTATTTAACGCTTTATGCTTGTATATTTTTATTTTAAAATAGTAACTAAACAAAATTCGGTAATTTGTTACTTATTAAATTGGGGGAAGGGAAGAAAAGACCGTTGGGCCTAGATTTGGGCCATCAATGGGCTCGCTCTAGAAATTAGGTAGTATTGGGAAATAAAAGAACCTCTGTTTAACTCTTGGGACCCATGTTCCATTTTGTCTAATTAACCGGGAATCATAAGGCGAGAGAAGATCGATAACCGCCCTGGGTCCCAGCAGCAGCCAAAATAGAAAGGGAGGTAGAGCATCTACATTCCTGGATATTATTAGAGTTTCTAATATGATATGGCAGTTTCTAATCTAGTTTTAGGAATGTAAGAGAGTTTCTTATTTAGAAAATATGCAGTAAAGTTTCTTATTAAGAAACTGTTTATAAACTCCATGCTGATTAAATTATTTATGTTTTTTAATTTGTTGTTGACATGGCTTAATAGAAACTCTAAAATTAATTTCAGATATGTGAGAGTTAGAAATTTTAGAGACGTTAATTTCTAAAAAGATGTTAACAGTTATTTAGAAACTCATTTGAGTTGCTGAGATGTAGATGCTTTAACTACAGGTCGGACTGGAGAAGAGTTCTTGTCATCTTGTGTAACGGATCAAGACAGGAGATGAATTGCTGAAGGGGTCTTACAACGAGTGCGTATCCTCGGAGATATCTCATATTTTACGTGACCAATGTGTCCGGTGCCTATTATTTGAGCTTTGAGATTTGTGCAGATTGTATTTTAACGGTTGAGATTTACCTAAAAGTTAGGTAAAATATGAAATATCTCAAAGGATGCGAATTTCCTTACAACTGGGACCCACTTGCGAAACTTTGGGCCACCGGTCTGGCCTATGATCAAAGATAGTGTTTGATTGAGGTTTAAAAATTTAAAAGTCTAAATTAGTTATTTTAATTTAGGTCGGCTTAAGTTATTCATATTTAGTTGAAGTTTAAAATTAAATTATAGTTTAAACTATTTTTTATTTGATTAAATTTGTATCTTAATTTATGGTTTAAATTGATATTGTTAATAGTATTTCATGTATATATTATAGTAGTGCAAATATTCTATTATGTAGAGGTGCTAATAAACTATATAGGGCAGAAAAATCTAAATTCTCATATACAGATTATAGCTAAATTATCTCGGTATATCAAATGGATATTGTCTATATATTTGGATTGAAAAAAATTAAAATTAAATACATAAACATTGTTTTCTAAAAAATCTCTAAAAATAATTCAGCATATCATATATGTGATTTTGCCTACTAAATTATTTAGCGGTCGAATTTTGTTTCTTGATATATTGATATATATTTGATATATAGTGTAGTGTAAGTGTGACATCTCAGAATTTATTCCTGTTTCCAGCAATTTTGTGGTCAATTTTATTTTATTTTTAGTGAAAACAACAAAATTATGTCTTCGTCGTAACTTGAACCCAGATCTCACAAACTAACTAGGTTATTGTAACTTTATAGAGAACCTCAAATTTTTATAAATTACATATAAATTTTCGTATATTTTAAATTTGAAAAATACGAAGTTTTATTGTATGTAATACATAAAAATTCCGATTATTCATAAAAAGTAAGTGGTTTAGTTGGTTTGTGTTCTTAGTTTCTGCCAAGTACAACACATAATTTTAATCAATATCAAAGAATGAGGAAGTTATATTTTCATATTTTAAATGGATAGGAATTTTCTATATTATTTAAACCACTTCAAAAATACAAAATATATTATGAGCATATCAACTAAAAAATATATCGAATGTTGGACTCATGGCACTCGGAAAGGACGAATTTGTGCACCTTAAGGGCCTGTTCGGCCTCCAACTGGGATTGGGAATGGACTCGGAATATGAGCCAATTTGAACTGTCTGTTACTGTGCGCGTGGAAAAAAAAAATTCAATTGAACTGAATTTTTTTTTCCCATGCGCACAGTAACCGCGCCGAACAGGACCTAAAAAGAATATCTCAAATTAACATACCTTATTTTTTCTCCAATGTCCAATGGACATAAAACAAGAATATTTTGTACTGGAACAAATAAAAAAATTATGGTGTACTCTAATTTTGTTAATTTTCGATTATACTGACAGCATAATATGACAACTTTCATATTTTAGAAATAGAAACTACTAAACTTTAATTTCTCATTGTATAATTCGGAATAGAGGAAAAATATATATACACACACTAAGACAATTTTATGAGAAAAACAACAATATTTGTATCTTAAAAATAAGAAAAATGAAGATGTTATATGTCCTGGAATGCATGCATGAAAAACACATTTTAAATTTCAAAATAAAAAAGTTTTGGAGAAAAAAAAGAATATACATGTATTTTCTTGTAAACGCTGGTACAAGAAAAACCATATATTGTAATATGAAAGATAAAGAAAAAATAAAATCACGAATAACTCGTTTCATTGGCATTCCACTCAAACAAAGAAATTGAAAATTGATCAAACAATGGAGAAGATTATTCATAGAGATACAAAACAAAAAGTATGAAGCATAATTCTCGTAAAATAATAAAAAGATCATATCCAGAATTATATATGGTTTGGTACAACAAAAAGCCGGCCAAAAAAAACCATATATTGTCAGTTCCACGTGGTACCTTTTTTTATTATTATTATCTTTGAGTTCAATTGGTTTAACTATTTATAATGACTCCGGTATTCCCCGACATTTTTATTAATATCCAAAGTTTAATACAAATTATTAATTATGCCCAGAATTCAACCAAATATCGAAAAATACCTAAGCCGGTCAGAAAATGGCCGGCTTACTCCCTCCCTAAGCCGGCCATTTTCTGGCCGGCTTGGTACTTTTTTTTTTTTTTTTAACCGCAAAAACTCTATAAAAGGGCACCGAAGAGGTATGTAACATTCATCCAAAATTATTTTTCTTTTCAATTTATACCAACTTACTAAGTAACACATGCAAATGCAGAGGCAAGAAACGCAGCAAATGCAGAGGCAAGAAACGCAGCAAATGCGGCAGAAAATGAGCGAGTAATGGCGTCGGGAAGTGGGTCCGGAGGGTCACGGCGTAGCACTGCTACGAGTCGTTTAGATGCAACTGCTATGTATGCCGAAGCAATGGGAGAGGTGGTTGGCATAGGAGGAGAGGCGGTTGGGGTGCAAGGGGAGCCATCTGTGATCCAACCGAGGAGGTCCACTACTAGACGCACAACAAGAGCATCTACAAGCCAAGCAGCGCCATCTGGAGCCCAGGACGGCCCATCTACAAGCCAAGCAGCGCCATCTGGAGCCCAGGCCGGCCCATCTAGTGAGCAACCAGAGCCATCTGGTAGACCATCTCGTAGGGCATCTTTCGCAAGTGGTTTACTTCGGGGATTAAATTTTAGACATAGCAATAATAGGTGATTTGTATGCATGTTGTAAAAACTGTGTGGACTCTATTTGCAATTTGTGTGTACTTTATTATTTTGTACGAAACTCGGAAATGAATATTTGACTCTAATCGAAATCACCTAAAACAAAAATAATGCGGTTTAAAAAAAAAAGTACCAAGCCGGTCAGAAAATGGCCGCTTAGGGAGGGAGTAAGCCGGCCATTTTCTGACCGGCTTAGGTATTTTCGATATTGGATCGAATTCTGGGCATAATTAATAATTTGTATTAACTTTGGATTTATAAAAATATCGGCTATATTCCTCCGTATGAACCGAACAAAAAAGAAATAAATACTTAACAAACAAAATAATAATAAAGAGGTGACAGTTTCAAAAATTGAATAAAAAAATTTAATGTGAATATTAAATAATTGAATGACTTGACTGTTAACTTTTACTAAAAAATATATTATAATAATAATAAATAAGTTCCGAAAAAAAAATATGTCGGAGATTATTATATATTTAAACTCCAAACAAAAATTTCAAAATAATTAATTAAGATATGTCTAGCGAATTAAGCATCTTAATTAAAACTTCTATATTTAACAAATAAAAAAATGCCACAAACTGATAGTCTTTACAGTAATAGCTTCGACAAGTCCAACAATCAGTTACCTCATGAATTCGTATCCTCTGCATTAACTCAAAAGGGAATCTTTAGAGTTAATGAATCTCAACCGTTCAATTTATTTAAAGGTTCGTGCAAATTACATCCGTACTAATATTGAAAGAATTATATATTATAAGCAGAAATTAGATTGTCTCCGTTTAAAATCAGACGGTTGAGATTTATTAACTCAAAAAATTCCCTTATGAGTTAATGCGGAGGATACGCGTTCGTTACCTCACTAGATTTCTTCAATGCGCTCACCTCGCTAATTTTATGGTTAAAAAGTACTTAGTGGGGCCAACGATTTTATTTGATTGACGGCTTTACCATTTTGGCATTGATTCACTTTCTGGGGCCGTGATATAGCCAATGATTCTATATAACCATCCTCCGACAGGGTTTCTTCGTATCTGTAAGCACGTTAGATATAGCCCTACGGTTTAATATGATACATATCGGTGGAGTATCGGAGGCATTTAGGATACGTTACGTAAAACGATACGCCAGTTGGCGTATCAGACACGTATCGGGGCCGTATCGGGTGCGTATCCGTATCCGATACGCACCCGATACGGGTACGGGATCCTAGGTGAAGTATCAGGGTAACATAGAACTCAGCTAATTATTCAACGAGTCAGCCAACTGATAGGTTTAATTTATATATATGTTCGATCAGGTTTTCATCACGTAATAGCACCAATTATCATGTATTTAGTATAATTTAAGATTAATACCCCTAGAATCAAGTTACTGCCGTTGTCTGTGTGAAATTCGCAGGAAAACAAGAAAAAGGACCAAAGTGCGGACGCACTGAACTTAGTGCGGCCGCACTCAACACTTAGAAGAAAAATCAAGCTCCAGAGAAGGTCCAGAAGAAATGTCCGAGAGGAGGTGCGGACCGCACTAAATATTGGTGCGGACGCATTTCTTACTTAGCCGAAATCTCCAGCAGAAATGCAGCAGAACAGAAGAAAAGTGCGGCCAGAGTGCGACCGCAGGGGGACCCGCACTTCTCACTTAGAGAAATTTCCACTCCTGAGACCCATGAAGACAGACAAGTCCGAGAGTAATGCGGACGCACTGGGAAGCAGTGCGGACGCACTCAGCACTTGCAGTGAAATTCAGAACAAATCCAGAACGCGTGCGGCCGCAGTGTGGACGCACTTGGGCCGCATTCAGCCTAAAACTGCCATTTTGAGGGTTTCTATTTTCGGCGCATCAGACCACGTCCTAAAGGGTGGAAATAGGTGGTGGAAACGTGGGGAACACGTTGTGACAGATTTAGAAGGATTCCCACGTCTCATATGCTCCAGATCCATTATAAAAGGAAAGGAATTTCTTCTCCATAAAAAAAGACCATTCGAAGAGAGAAATTCACAGAGATAGAGCATCAACCACAGAGCGAATCAAGAGAAAGGAAGGCGAATTCTCACAGCAATTGGAAGGAAGACTAAGGTTTTGATTAGGGAAGGGTGTATTCTATTTCTCTAGTTAGTTTCTCTTTGTCTTACTTATTTTGTACTTGAATTCTGATGAATATTGCAGCTCCATGAGAGGCTAGTTTCTCTCTCAGGGGTTTAGGTCATGTAGGCATGAACTTGTTTATTCTATTTACTCGGATTTTAGTTTTTATTATGATTGTTTGATTTGATGTTTTAATTTCT
>JAJGRW010000929.1:365117-390175 GCA_025461045.1 Carex parvula | reverse complement strand
ACCCCCCCCCCCCCCCCCCCCCCCCTATGACACAAGTAAGCAATGAAAAACATAAACAAAGAACTGGTACGTGAGCCATCAGTTCTTGATGCTCAGGTGGAGATGTATTGAGCCATGAATCATCATTGTCCTCAGCACAAATGCGATGGTTGAAAATCTAAGCAAGACCTGGGTATCTAGAGGAGACACAACCCATATTCATGTTTTATTGGCCAAAAGAATAAGAGGGAGAAGCGAAAAAAAGAGGAGAGAGAAGATAAGATAGGAGAGGGGAATGGAGACCACAACATCAACCACAAACATCCATCAACAACAAAATAAAAGGAAAACAAGAGCTACCGAAGAGGTAGGGCGGAGGATCGTCGAGGCTGAGTGAAGAAGTGACGGCCAAATCCGACCAAGGCGGAAGCGTCTGCTCACAAGTAGCGAGGAGAGCTCCGAAGGTGGAGGAGAGAAGAGAATATGAGGGGCGGCTAGACCTAATCAAAATGGAAGCGCTTGCTCACAGGACAGCGAGGAGAGCTTCAGAGGGAGTAAGGGGAAGGAGGGGGAAGGGGAGCTCTAGAGATGGCGGAGAGAAGGGAGAATGGTGGTAGGAGAGGGGAAGGGGAGAGGGGAGGGGGAGGAGAACAAGTATCCTCTCCATTACTGTAAAAGATTCCCTTCACTTTACAGTTTGAGATTAACTCTCAGCCGCTTTGAGATTCGGGCTAACGCAGGAGGCAGTATTATTGGGCTTTGAGATTCGTTCCAAGTTAAAAAGAACGGTCTAGATCCAATAATTGTAAAAGATTTCCTATTACGGTACCGGGGAGGATGAATTCAGGGGGAGGAGGGGACGGGCTATTGCTTAGACTCAAATGTAAACTAGTGTAGTGGTAAGGGTGTATGTCGCTGTTGGGAAGAACCAGGATTCAATTCTCTCAATCTGTATCGGAGACCTTGTCAAGAGATTAAGGATACATCACGTAAGTTGATACGCTATTCGGCGTATCCGATACATATCAGAGCTGTTTCGGGTGCATATCCGTATCCAATATGTACCCGATGCGGATACGGAGCCTATATTATACTATTCGAGTAACACAGATTTTCCGTGACCACTCTTTTTTTGCCTTTTCACATATTATGTATTTATAGTTTAGCCCTTTCTATTCAAATTTTTTAGTTCAGTCCTTGATGAAATATGTCTAATCAATTTTTTGGAAGAGGAGGTGTTTCATGAATATCGCATCAAAATTCATGTTCGATTTAAGCCGCCCAATCAGTATTAAGATTTGTATAAACGGTTTAGATTTACAGGGCAGTTGAAATTAGTACATATTTGAATCTGTTTATACGAATTTTGATGCGAATTGAACGGCATAGACCGAGTATTGAACATATTTCGCTCCGATGCTTATCAAAAACTCCCCGTTCCAATTCTTTTAGGAGATAATAAAACCACAAAATTTGGTTGATTGAGTAACCCGTAATTAAGGAAAAAGTTTGGATCTGCCAACAACTGCATAGCAAAGGTTGTTATCAGATGTTTAATTACATAGCTACTCTGAACAAATGTTATTTCACTAAGTCTCTTTTTTCTATTTTTAGGCCTTAGCAAGCAAAAAGACAACCACCCCTTTTTCCCCCTGTACTGGAGCTTAGAAAATGTAACAGAAAAATAATGCGCACGCTTGGTTCAAGTCTTGAAGATTGAAAAATGAAAACTATATCTATATGACCATATATATATAGAGAGATAGACTATGTGAGTTGTGAAGTAAAATAACGTTTTACTTCATGGTATATTTTCATTTTGAAAATCGAAACAACCAATCCGAACCGCTCAACATGTTCTCTATATTAAAATGTGCTTGGAGACTAAAATTTACATTTTTTGGAATTTTTTTACTATTTATTAAGTCATTTTAAAATTGCCGATCCACTGTGAACAGTAAAAAACAGTAAAATTTCTTGACCACCGGATCAATGATTTTCAAAGTGGCTTAATAAATAGTAAAAAAATTCCAAAAATGTAAAATTTAGTCTCCAAGCACATTTCAATATAAAGAACATGTTGAGCAGTTCGGATCTGTTGTTTGGATTTTCAAAATAAAAATATGAGCGTGAAGTAAAAGTGACCTCTTACTTCACACAACTCACCATAGCCCAACTCTCTCTCTCTCTCTCTCTCTCTCTCTCTCTCTCTCTCTCTCTCTCTATATATATATATATATATATATATATATATAGGGGCTGGCTACTATGCTTATATAAGCATATGCCCACATATGCTTATAACTTATTTTTGCGTTTCCAATGTTCAAATGGTCGATCCGACCGTTCATCTTGTTCTCCATATTAATATGTGCTTGGAGACCAAGTTTTACATTTTTCTGAATTTTTTTACTATTTATTAAGCCACTTTGAAAATTGCTGATCCGGGTGAACAGTAAAAACAGTGCAACAAAATTCTGGACCATATGATCAGCAATTTTCAAAGTAGCTTAATAAATAGTAAAAAAATTCAGAAAAATATAAAATTTGGTCTCCAAGCACATATTAATATGGAGAACAAGATAAACGGTCGGATCGACCATTTGAACATTGGAAACGCAAAAATGAGTTATAAGCATATGTGGGCATATGCTTATATAAGCATAATAGCCAAGCACTATATATATATATATATATATATATATATATATATATATATATATATATATATAGAGCTGGGCTATGGTGAGTTGTGAAGTAAGATGTTATTTTTACTTCACGCTCATATTTTCATTTTGAAAATTCAAACAACCGATCCGAACCGTTCAACATGTTCTCTATATTGAAATGTGCTTGGAGACCAAATTTTACATTTTTTGGAATTTTTTTACTATTTATTAAGCCACTTTGAAAATCGTTGATCCGGTGGTCCAGAAAATTTTACTGTTTTTTACTGTTCACAGTGGATCAGCGATTTCAAAGTGGCTTAATAAATAGTCAAAAAATTCCAAAAAATATAAAATTTAGTCTCCAAGCACATTTCAATATTTAGAAAAAGTTGAACGGTTCGGATCGGTTGTTTGAATTTTCAAAATGAAAATATGGCGTGAAGTAAAACGACGTTTTACTTCACAACTCACCATAGCCTATCTCTATATATATATATAGTATGGCTAATTTGTTCGACTGAAGTGCTTACGGGGGCATATCTTAGTATTTGATGTTCAAACAACAAATCCAAACCGTTAGATGTTCAATCTATATTAAAATGTACTTGGAGATCAAATTTTACATTTTTTTTAAATTTATTACTATTTATTAAGCTGGTTTGAAAACCGCTGTTTTCAATGCTGCAGAAATTTAATAAAAACAGCGGTTTTCAAACCAGCATAATAAATAGTAAAAAAATTCCAAAAAATGTAAAATTTGGTCTCTAAGTACATTTTAATATAGATTGAACATCTAACGGTTTGAATTTGTTGTTTGAACATCAAATACTAAGATATGCCTCTGTAAGCACTTCGGTCAAAATGCTTCCGGAAGCAAATTAGCCATACACACACACACACATAAATTTTACATTTTTTGAATATTTGTACTATTTATTAAGCTGGTTTGAAAACCGCTGTTTTTATTAAATTTCTGCACCATTGGAAAACAACGGTTTTCAAACCAGCTTAATAAATAGTACAAAAATTCCAAAAAATGTAAAATTTGGTCTCCAAGTACATTTTAATATTGATTGAACATCTAACGGTTTAGATTTGTTATTTGAACATCAAATACTAAGATATGCCCCCGTAAGCACTTTGTCAAAATGCTTCTGGAAGCAAATTAGCCATACTCATATATAATATGAGAATGGCTAAGTTGCTGCTGGCAGCATTTCGGCCAGCTGCTGCCGGGGCTATATTTAGCCATACGATGTACAAACAACAAATCCAAACCGTTAGATGTGATCTCTATATTAAAATCTACTTGGAGACCAACTTTTACATTTTTTGGAATTTTTTTACTATTTATTAAGCCACTTTGAAAATTGCTGATCCGGGTGAACAGTAAAAACAGTCTGGACCATATGATCTGGAATTTTCAAAATGGCTTAATAAATAGTAAAAAAATTCCAAAAAATGTAAAATTTGGTCTCCGAGTAGATTTTAATATAGAGATCACATCTAACGGTTTGGATTTGTTATTTGAACATCGTATGGCTAAATATAGCCCCGACAGCAGCTGGCCAAAATGCTGCCAGCAGCAAATTAGCCATACTCCATATAATATATATAGAGAGAAAGAGAGAGAGAGAGAGACAGAGATGGGCTATTGTACTTTGCAAAGTAAAACACCCTTTTTACTTCGGGTCATATTTTTCATTTTGATAATCCAAACAACCGATCCGAACCGTTCAACATGTTCTAAATATTGAAATGTGCTTGGAGACTAAATTTTACACTTTTTGGAATTTGTTTACTATTTATTAAGCCACTTTGAAAATCACTGATCCACTATGAACAGTAAAAAACAGTAAAAATTTATGGACCACCTATTAAGCCACTTTGAAAATCGCTGATACGGTGGTCCAGAAATTTTTACTGTTTTTTACTGTTCATAGTGGATCAGTGATTTTCAAAGTGGCTTAATAAATAGTAAAAAAATTCCAAAAAATGTAAAATTTAGTCTCCAAGCACATTTCAATATATAGAACATGTTGAATGGTTCAGATCGGTTGTTTGAATTTTCAAAATGAAAAATATGACCCGAAGTAAAGAGGGTGTTTTACTTTGCAAAGCACAATAGCACATCTCTCTCTCTATATATAGAGCTGGGCTATGGTGAGTTGTGAAGTAAGAGGTCATTTTTACTTCACGCTCATATTTTCATTTTGAAAATTCAAACAACCGATCCGAACCACTCAACATGTTCTCTATATTGAAATGTGCTTGGAGACTAAATTTTACATTTTTCGGAATGCTTTTACTATTTATTAAGCCACTTTGAAAATCGCTAATCCGGTGGCCCAGAAAATTTTACAGTTTTTTACTGTTCACAGTGGATCAGCGATTTCAAAGTGGCTTAATAAATATTAAAAAAAATTCAAAAAAATGTAAAATTTGGTCTCCAAGCACATTTTAATATTTAGAAAATGTTGACGGTTCGGATCGGTTGTTTGAATTTTCAAAATAAAAATATAACGTGAAATAAAACAACGTTTTACTTCACAACTCACCATAACCTATCTATATATATATATATATATACACACATATACATATATGCTTATCTCTTAGATAGGTCCATGCATGATCTCTTGTCAGTAGTGCTACTTTCCAGGTCATGTATATGTACTTATGTAGGCCTTAATAGTTTATGGATGGGACTGCTTAATAGTTTTTAAAATGTTTTGTTCAGAACCTTAGAAGTAATTTGGGACGAATCTTTAATAATGAAATAATTTTAGAATCACGACAAATTTCATTCAATTAATCTAATACAGGCTGCTTCATCACACAGACATAATATATTGCATACTTGTACAACCTCATGCTACATTGCTACTTGATCCTTATCATTTGATAATACAAAATATATTAATTCATGGATCTGAGTTCCAGCTGTGGGAATGTTAATTAATCATGTAAATTTGATGCAAATAATTTTGATGATACAGACTGACATGCTTTGGAATTAATTCAACTTTTTTATGATACAAACAATAAACCAAAATGTTAATATGTTATGAAAGAAAATGACAAATTCATAAATTTAGTAAATACTTTGAATATAAATAGGGAATAATACGGGTGCTATTTATGAAATTTGTAAAATTCGTGAATAATATAGATATCATAACACTTATTTGTCAACATATTTTCAATTTATTTGTTCAATAAGAAATATTCCTCTTTTAAAAAAAGATAAGAAATATTCCACAAAATTTTAATTATTTGATAAGATATAAAACATTCATGAAATTACATAGCTCTTTTATATATATATATATATATTATGCACTACATGTGCATTATATATTCGAAACCTCAATTCACATTTTAATTCAAACACAAGATTGTCAATCAGAATCATAATTAGATTGATAATATTGTGTTGTTTACAATTAACCACATAGAGACAAAAACTAGTAGCACACATTGGTCCAAATTCAATCATTTTCTTCTTTTACATCTAATCAAACCTTCCTTTTCTTTATACCAAAAGGCTGGTTTCTTTTCATTCATTCAACTTGACCATTTATTTTGCACACTAATCAAAATCGGCTAAAAGTTGGATGTAACTTTTTTTTAATAAAAAAATAGAAATCTTGAACTTATATATATAAATTAAGTTGCAAAGGGAAAGACTTGAAACATGCACACGAATCGATTTGTGCTATGAATCCATATCTCTATTGTTAAAGTTCAAACAATCAAATAGTCAATTTGAACGGTTGAACATGATCTCCATATGAAAATGTACTTAAGAGATCTAATTTTATATTTTGTAGGGTTAAAATGCTCCATTCTTTTATGTCCCACAACTTTATCTTCGTTTTCAATGTTCAAACATTCGATCCAAACTTTAATAGAAATTAATATTGAGTGAGGCTACAGTGCTATGCATAGTACAGATTGGGTCTGTGCTACGGCTCAAAATTTGACTTTTCAAAATTTTAACGGTCGATCGGAACCGTTCAGCATGATTATAAAATAAATATGTACATGCAAACAAAATTTTACATTTTTTCAAATTTTTTTTAATATTTTTTTAGATAGGCTGTTTTTGGATGGTCCAGAATGTTCAGATCAAGTGATTTTCGAACAAATAGTAAAAAAATTTGAAAAAATGTAAAATTTGGTTTGCAGGTACATATTCATTTTATAATCACATTGAACGGTTTGGATCGACCGTTAGTATTTTGAAAAGTCAAATTTTGAGCCGTAGTACGGACCCAATTGGTGCTATGCATAGCACCGTAGCCTCACTCATTAATATTTATGCCCAGATTTCTGGATTTTCGCCAAAAATGCCCAAGCCGGCCACAAAATGGCCGGCTTACCCTCCCCCCTAAGCTGGCCATTTTGTGGCCGGCTTACCCCACCTTTTTTTTTTTGAACACAAATTATTTTCTTCGTGTATATAGTGTAATTTTATTTTGTTATTGTATTGTAATATTATTTTCATAACTATTTTTCTGGGTACTTATGTCACTCACACCGACTCAATGTATTTCGGAATACGCCAATTGGTGTGCCTTTAATCTTTAAAGCTTATTTTTGCTCTTTAACGCATTTTTTCAATTGTTTTAAATAATTTTTCTGTTTATTTTTTATGTTGTACTACTATTTTAATGTTGTAATATTTTTTGTTTATTACCATTATCATGATAATTTATTTTATCTGTAAAATATCAAAATAGTACCATAAAAGCACACATACAAAAGAATCGAAATATAGAATAATTCAAATATACTAAACATAAATAGTATACCAAATATAAATAGTACAAAACTAGCAACGATACAACTAAAACGGAGAGGGGGACCGTCGCTGAGGCGGTACTCCGGCGTTCGCCCGGCGCTCGCGCAGCCAGGCTCTGTCTCTCTCGGTCACCACACTAGCATCGACGGACCTGAGTATCTCTCGATAGTATCCCATCTGTCATCAACCGTGGAGACTGTTGGTACTGGCGGAGGTGTACCGAAGATAGATGCGGCGAACCTAGTCCCAAAGGCAGGCTGACTATGAGACCCGCTACCACTAGCCTCTCCATCATGCGGCATCTCTATGCCATATCGGGATACTGGCGATGCCGACATGAAATCATCCTCGTATACCCTGAAGTCATGGAGAGTGTACGAGAGGGACTCGAGATCGGTAGTATCGATCTCCTCAGGCGGTGGATGTGGCGGCATCTCTGCCGGACTCTGCAATCATACACATAATTTAATAAATTTGATCTGACTGAAGAAATTTACTAAAACCTGACAGATATTGAAGTATGGCATACCTGAGTCTGCACCGGATGTCCATGCTCGTCGTACCATGCCGACCACCCAGCGTTAGACAATACCCAATGATGATAGTCCCACTCTTGATGCGAATCGATCCCATGCCCGCACTCCTTGATCGAAGACAGAAGCTGAAAAAAAATTATTTTGTCAGATCAAACATGGATGAACTATTCAGTTAGGGAAAAACTATGTAGTTTTAGGTGCATTACCAGGCGAGCCCATATGAAGCCGTTCAGATGGTAACCATCATCGGTTTTGATCCTATCGCGGAGATGAGCACCGTAATTGCCCTGCAGATAGAAGTCCAGATACTGGGTCTGAATGATCACATATGGCTCATGATAGAAGTCCAGATACTGGAGATCCTGGGCCGTACTGTAGTAGTCTGAAAAATGGGTGCTCCAATTGGTCCGCTCGCCCTCGGTGGTTCATCCTGTAAGGAAGACGTTAGTTGCAATACAAAGCTATCAAGTAATATAAGGTATTTGACAATTGGATACGACTTACTTGTGTAGGTCTATGAACGTGGACCTCGGCAACGATGGATCTGTGGGAATGAACGGCCCTAGTCCAAACTGGCGGAGTACCCGATCTAGGTAGTGGTGCTCCACTACCCAGAAGTGTTTGAGTGGACCTCTGTACAACCACATATCCCGCTCCTGCTGCTGGAGACACATCCCCGGCAAGAGGTCCTCCGCGTACAACTGATCGTACGGCCTCTACTCAACAAGATCGGCAGGCAAACTCTAAAGCTCTGACAGGACTGGCCTGATCCCAACGGTAGCACCGTGGGTCCGATCTGAGTAGTGGTGGTAACCATGCCACTTCTTTCCGTATGCCGGGCTTCTCCAAGTATCTGCTCTCCCCAATTCGGCGCCTCATTCTAGATAGGCCGGCCCACCGGTAGTCGTGACCACAACTAGTGCGGAAGCAGAATTACCGGCCCGTACATCTGCTTCGCATTCTTCTGCATTTTCAAGAACATTAGACGTCAATGTATTTTGATGGATTGGTTGATTAAATAATTTAGTAAGAAAAAAGTGAGAGACTTACCTCACTACTACGGCACAGGTGGGAGTACAGATGGGCTAGGACAGTCCCACCCCAGTTGTACGGCGACGGCTGCTCAAGGTCTGCCAGCAGCGGAAGATACATCATCGGTATCTGGTCACCGCTGGAATCAGGAAACATGACAGAACCAAAAAGGTCCATCACGCAGCCCCGTGTATATCTGCAATACAAAATATATAAAAATTATAATAGAAACAATTTATAGTAAATGTAATAGAATCCTCATATTGGAAATTGATTAATATAAACAAATTATAGATTTTACCTCTGAATCTCCAGCTCGGTGGAATCTGCCGAGAGACCCGTGCTGAAGTGCTCCCGTAAGCTCGTCATCCTTATATCGAATTTGGACCTCCCATTTTCTCCAATGAGATAGAGAGGATCAGCTCCCAACAACTCGTCAACCTAATGAATCTGGTGCTGTCAGATACGCCGCCAACGGGTGTGCCACGGATAGGCAAACCTCAAAGGGCACTCACATCCTGGAGAGTCACTGTCATCTCTCCGAATGGCATGTGAAACGTGTGAGTCTCGGAACGCCATCGCGCCACCAGTCCTGCAATGACAGATGCATTGATGATGTTTCTCTCCGCTCGCATGATGTCCACAACCTGGTAGAGACCCAGGTTGATGAGGTATTGGTCCATCATCTCGTAGTATCACATGTGAACGCACTGCAACTTGACATCTAAAAGAAACATGTCATGCGTATAAAAAGTAGTCCACAATGTTTTATCATAACAAATTCAAACTCAACAAAATTTTAAGAAGACCTAACAAAAGATATGTACCTCACGAGGAGCCAGTGAGACTCGGTGATCGTCGTGGGGAATCCATTAATCAGGAGAGGACTGATATGGTCGGTGCTGCTGGTACTGATCGTCTCGTCCACTACTGGACGACAGGTAGACCGTGCTCTACGCACCCTGATGTCAAAAATAACCTAAAATAGGCCAATTGCCGTTAAAACATGCTAAAACAGGCTACAATAACCTAATTTCGGTTATAATAACCTAAAATATGCTACAATAGGCTTCAATAACCTAATTTCGGTAAAATATGCTAAAAACGACCAAAATAGGCTTAATTCTGCTTAAACATGCTACAATAGGTCAATTGCGGTTACAATAACCTAAAACATGCTAAAACAGGCTACAATAACCTAATTTCGGTAAAATATGTTAATAAGGGACAAAAAAGTCTTAACTCTGCTTAAACATGCTAAAATGGGTCAAATTGTGCCTAAAATAACCTAATTGCGATTAAAATAACCTTAAATATGCTACAATAGCCTAATTTCGGTAAAATATGCTCAAATAATCTAATTTTGTAATTATCCTAAATTCGGCTAAATTACGCTTAATTAGCCTAATTATGTTAAAAAAAGCCAAAATACCCTAAAATAGGGTCAACTGTGCTAATTACACTAAGTTACAACAAATTTCTCTAAATCCTAAACCCTAAACCCTAAATTAAATAAATTTAAATTTAAATTAGATAAAAAAAAATTACTTTAAAAGAAGAGAGGAAATTCAGTTGAGAGATGAGGGAGTTGTGAGGAGGAGAGAGAAAAAAAAGAGGTATATATAGGGTAAAACACGGGTTTAAAAAAAAGAGTAAGCCGGCCACACAATGGCCAGCTTAGGGGGGAGGGTAAGCCAGCCATTTTGTGGCCTGCTTGGGCATTTTTGGCGAAAAACCGAAAAATCTGAGCATAAATATTAATTTCTATTAAACTTTGGATATTAATAAAAATGTCGGAGTAATTTGGGACGAATCTTTAATAATGAAATAATTTTAGAATCACGACAAATTTTATTCAATTAATCTAATACAGGCTGCTTCATCACACAGACATAATATATTGCATACTTGTACAACCTCATGTACGTGATCCTTATCGTTTGATAATACAAAATATATTAATTCATGGATCTCTGAGTTCCAGCTGTGGGAATGTTAATTAATCATGTAAATTTGATGCAAATAATTTTGATGATACAGACTGACATGCTTTGGAATTAATTCAACTTTTTTATGATACAAACAATAAACCAAAATGTTAATATGTTATGAAAGAAAATGACAAATTCATAAATTTAGTAAATACTTTGAATATAAATAGGGAATAATACGGGTGCATTTTATGAAATTTGTAAAATTCGTGAATAATATAGATATCATAACACTTATTTGTCAACATATTTTCAATTTGTTTGTTCAATAAGAAATATTCCTCTTTTAAAAAAAGATAAGAAATATTCAAAATTTTAATTATTTGATAAGGTATAAAACATTCATGAAATTACATAGCTCTTTTATATATATATATATATATATATTATGCACTACATGTGCATTATATATTCGAAACCTCAATTCACATTTTAATTCAAACACAAGATTGTCGATCAGAATCATAATTAGATTGATAATATTGTGTTGTTTACAATAAACCACATAGAGACAAAACTAGTAGCACACATTGGTCCAAATTCAATCATTTTCTTTTGTACATCTAATCAAACCTTCTTTTTATTTATACCAAAAGGCTGGTTTCTTTTCATCCATTCAACTTGACCATTTATTTTGCACAGCAATCAAAATCGGCTAAAAGTTGGATGACTTTTTTTTAATAAAAAATAGAAATCTTGAACTTATATATATAAATTAAGTTGCAAAGGGAAATACTAGAAACATGCACATTACGAATTGAATTGTGCTATGAATCTATATCTCTATTGTTAGAGTTCAAACAATTAAATAGTCAATCTGAACTGTTCAATATGATCTCCATATGAAAATGTACTTAAGAGATCTAATTTTATATTCTGTAGGGTTAAAATGCTCCATTCTTTTATGCCCCAAATATATGTCCCACAACCATATCTTCGTTTTCAATGTCCAAATATTCGATCCAAACTTTAATAAAAATTAATATTTATGTCCAAATTTTCGGATTTTCGCCAAAAATGTCCAAGCCGGCCACAAAATGGCCGGCTTACCCCCCTTTTTTTTTAACACAAATTATTTTCTTCTTGTATTTAGTGTAATTTTATTTTGTTATTGTATTGTAATATTATTTTCGTAACTATTTTTCTGAGTACTTATGTCACTCACACCGACTCAATGTTTTTCGGGATGCGCCAATTGGTGTGCCTTTAATCTTTAAAGCTTATTTTTGCTGTTTAACGCATTTTTTCAATTGTTTTAAATAATTTTTCTGTTTATTTTTTATGTTGTACTACTATTTTAATGTTGTAATATTTTTTGTTTATTAGCATTATCATGATTATTTATTTTATCTGTAAAATATAAAAATAATAACATAAAAGCACACATACAAAAGAACCAAAATATAAAATAATTCAAATATACCAAATATAAATAGTGCAAAACTAGCAACGATACAACTAAAACGGATAAGGGGACCATCGCTGAGGTGGTACTCCGGCGTTCGCCCGGCGCTCGCGCAGCCAGGCTCTGTCTCTCTCGGTCACCACACTAGCATTGGCGGACCTAAGTATCTCTCGGCGGTATCCCATCTGTCATCACCCGTGGAGACTGTCGGTACTGGCAGAGGTGTACCAAAGATAGATGCGACGAACCCAGTCCCAAAGGCAGGCTGAGTATGAGACCCGCTATCACTAGCCTCTCCATCATGCTGCATCTCTGTGCCATATCGGGTACTGGCGATGCCGACATGAAATCATCCTCGTGTTGGGTTTTGACTGTTCAAAACCCATTGATTAACTTTTAGGCTCAAGCTGCGGAAAGACCATAGAATAAAAAATTTCTACGTCTATCTCAAGCCAAGGATTAAAAGATGGTATCATTCTTTTAATCCTTTACGGATCTATTTCCGTAATTGATTTCTAAAACTTAAACCTATTTACCAAGTAAATAAATTTATATAACATTTATACCTTGTTTCCAAATTACAATTGGAATGCAGACCGAGCGAGAAGACCGGATCTGAGCAATGTCTTCTTTCGGAGCAATGACTTCTCTCGGAGCACCAAACATATGGTGCCTCTATAGGTTATCCACCAGGACTAACCAAAGAGCGGTTTATTTCTTTTGCCAGAAATACTGTAAACCGCGGTCTTACGCAAAAAACACTATTCACAGGAAAAAGACGAAATAGTAGAATTTCCGACCGGCAGTTATTCTGATTTTATTAATAAGTAAAACACTATTCACCGAAATCCCGCAAATACTATTCAACAACTCGAAAGATAATACGTATCAGATACGTATAACTTTCGTTTAAACCGCAACACTATTTGGGAGAGAAAACGAGAAAGAGAACGATAACCGAACCAATTTGAATCGAACTCAGACTTTTCGAACTTGTTTCAACTTATGAATTCTCTTACCCCTACCCCTCTATTTATAGGGTTAGGGAGGTACTTGTAAGCTGCTTGCAGCAGAGGTGCTTACAAGGAGGTGCTTGTAAGCTGCTTGCAGCAGAGGTGCTTATGTGGATAGGATTGATGACATGTCATGTGGATAGGATCGGTGACGTGTCATGCGGATAAGGACGAATCTGAAAAGACCAGAATGCCCTCGCCCCGAACACAATTAATATCCGTATAATTATTCTGAATAATTACATTTCTTGCGGTTGTTGATTTCGGTAATTTATACAACGTGTCCCATACGTTTATAAATTAACCGGTTAATTTTTATACAACGTGTCATACACGTTTATAAATTAACCAATGTTTTTGCTTGTCATTTTTACATGACATTTATAATATAATTATAGGTGTGACCCGATTGGATCTGTGTTATGTTGGTAAATAGAATTAAAACCGTTTTAACTTCTATAATCATGAGAGGCATCTGGCAAAACGCATCATGACCATCCAATTACACAGATGATGCCATACAGTACAATATCACGATCCATAAACTATTTTACTCGTGTTTAATTCTTTTGTCTCATAGCTGTCAGATTAATTTCAAGGTAGGTTTGTGTCATCCTTGTAAATTAATCTTTTCTTGATCTTGAGCAGATTATCAAATATGATTACTCTTGTATTCATACTGCTAGCAGATATTCTTACTCTATCAAGGGGCCCAGTGACACTATAACTCGTATAATAAATACGAGGAACAATAGTACTTTTGGTAGACCATCACTACCTCAGCTAAGCTATGTATACCGAAGAGCTACCGTTATAGCTACTTTTTACAGATAGCGTTAGATAACAATCACACATACACATCTCTTAGTTAGGAAAGATGAATACCTCATACTGTAGAACTTAACACTGAATGAAAGCATTAATGACACGAACACAATTCCGTATAATGTTTCATTCGGGGTCTGTCAAATACCATGTTCCTGGAACATGTATCTATGTGATTAAAATGACAACTCATTGTCTATGGTCTGTAAAACTTGACCATCTTTTAATCCACATACTAACCTTGTAGCGATAATTAGTGTTCCTGCTAATTATCTCGGTCAGTGACCTTTTAGAGTATTATCATCTTTATTATGAAGTTTCACAATTCCAGTCATTAACTCGAAATGATTCATAAATTCAATAATACTCAAGGAAACAAAATGACATTTTATTAATCATTCAATTCATGAACAAAGCTTTATATAATTAAATTATTGTATTATTGACTTCTAGATTATTACAAACTAACAATCTCCCACTTAAGCTAGAAGCCAATCATCATAGGCTCTACTTTATACAAAGCTCTATATTCTAAAAGATCTCGTAGATCTAAATAAAATCTCACAGCCAATCTTCTATGTGTTCCAGACCCATAGAAGTTGTATGTATCCGGTGCATGGCTTGAGTAGAGTTTTGTGAGTGGATCAGCTGTGTTGCTGACTGTGTCAATTTTACAAATCTTTACTTTAGGTGATAACGTTATAGAACACGTTTGGATCTCGAGTGCGATCTCGGTTCCTTGACCTGAGCTATAGCTCTATTGTTGTCTCAATAGAGGTCCACAGGGCTTTGAACACTTAGAACCACTCATAGTTCGCTAAAGAACTACTTGATCCAGAAACTCTCTATAGGTGCTTCGAAAGCAGTTATATACTTAGCTTTGGTGTAAACATTTACAGCGAGACTAAGATTAGCCTGATATTTGCTCGTCACACTCAAAGCGTACGAGTCATCAGGGCGAGTGCACAACATGGCGTAAATGATAGAGCCAATAGCCGAAGCGTATGACACTCTATTCATTTCGCTTTGCTCATCAGTTATCGAAAGATACTGAGTCTTGCTAAGCTGTACATCATGACTCATTGGTAGGAATCCTTTCTTAGAATCCTGGCTGAACCGATTTCAGCATTTTGTCAATGTGTGTGCTTTGACTCAATCCTATGAGTCAAATCAATCTATCTCGGTAGATCTGTATGTCTAGTATATAGACATTCTCGCCCAAGTCCTTTTATTGAAGACTTGGCTAATTGTTTTAGCGGAATATCGTTACTGATTTGGAGTATGTCATCTACATATAAATTTTTAGAAAAGCAATTGCACTCCCACTAGCCTTACTGTACACTTATGGTTCTTCTTTGCATTTGATGAAGTCAAATGTTTTTGTACTTTGTCAAACCGAGGAATCCAACTCCGTGATGCTAGCTTCAATCCATAAATGGATTCAAGAAGCTTGCACACCTTCCCAGCATTCCTTGGATCTTCAAAACCTGAAGGCTGTATCATGTACAGGTCTTCTTCTAATTTTCATTTAAGAAAGTGGTTTTGACATCCATTTGCCATATTTCATAATCATGAAATGTGGCAATTGCTAGGAGTATCCGAATTGACTTAAACATAGCCACGGGCGAAAAAATTTCATCATAATCAATTCCCGAGAATTGGTTTGAAACATTTCGCTACCAGCCGTGCTTTGTATATAGTCATATTACTATCCATGTCTATTTTCCTTTTGAAAACCCACTTGTTAGCTATGGGTTTTATCCCATCAAGTGGAACAACTAGGTTCCATACCGTATTGTCATACATGGATTGTATTTCGGATCTCATGGCCTCCAGCCATTTATCGGAGTTGGGCCTATCCATTGCTTCCGCATAGGTCAGAGGATATTCAGTGTCAAACACTGAGACCTCGTGCAGTCCCATGTACCTCTCGGGTGCATGGACTGTCCTTACTGACCTCCGTAGCACTTGTTCTTCTGGCTGTTTGAACTTGATTCGCAATAATGTGCGGGTTCAGTTCTATTTCGACTTGCGTCGAAGTATCTGAGCTCGGGACTAGAACCTCTTCCACAGCTACTTGTGGATTTGGTTATTCCAGATGCTCGTCAGCCGAAGTATCAAGTGGTGGGTTTATCTGATCTGTATCAGATATTATATTGTGTGATGTATCTTGAATTTCTTCAAGTATTACATTACTCCCACTACTTTCTTTTGCGAGAAACTCGTTCTCCAAAAGTATACCATGACGAGTAACAACTATAGTGTTCTCCGATTGGTATAAAAGTAATATCCTTTCGTTTCCTTAGGATATTCTACAAAAAAGCTTTTGTCAGATTTGGGACCAAGTTTGTCAGACGTCAGGCGTTTGACAAATACTTCGCAACCCCAGATTTTAAGATAAGACATATTTGGGAGTTTCCCAAATCATAACTCGTATGGAGTCTTTTCAACTGACTTGGATGGAACCATATTTATCGTTAGTGCGACAGTTTCTAGTGCGTGTCCCCAAAATAATTTGGGAATGGTGGCGTTACTCATCATGGAACGAACCATGTCCAGCAGGGTTCGACTCCTTCTCTCAGACAACATCGTTCTATTACGGTGTTCCTGGAGGTGTGAGTTATGAGACTATCCCACATTCTTTTAAGTACGTTTTTAAACTCAAAACTTAAGTACTCGCCTCTATGGTCAGACCGTAAGGCATTAATATGACCAATGCGACAATGTCACATGTAAGTCGTACTTTCATGAGACTTTTGAGTTTGTTTGTTATTGATGTTAATCACGGGTTTATTTATTTCTAGTTCTCAGGACACGTAAAGGGGTTCGTTGGAAAGACCACCGAAAGTTCCTTTTCCAGTCTTTCCTTGCTAGAACCTTTTTCTATGTCCTGATCACTAGCCCGCTAGGCAAATACAATTCTTTACTACCGACTGTAACGGCTGCAACATGTGCTCTGTTTCCAACTCGGAGCTGTATTTCCTTATTGTGTAATTTTCTCTTATTTCTTAGTGCGTGCATATTTGAACGAATATGAGCACATGATCCAGTATCCAGTACTGAATCATTTAAGAGAAGTCACAATATTAACTTCAATAACATTGATCCCAGAGACTGAAACTTCTGGTACATTCCCAGATTTCAGATCTGCTAGATTCTTCGGGCAGTTTCTCTTACAGTGACTTTTGCTATTTGCAATAATAGCAGTCAAAGTTAGCAGAAACATTTATCTTGAGAGTGTTTGTTACCGGAACAAACATCCCTTTGCCTTTGTACTTAATAGCCGTTTTCTTCTTTGCTTTATTAATTTTCCTCCCACCTTCTTGGATCATGAGGACACGAGATCAATTCTCGATGTTACCTTCATTAATCCTCAACATCCCTTTCAGCTCCTGCAAACTCTTATCCATCCCTTGCATTTGGCAGTTCACGATGAACTCCGAATTGCTAGGAGAAAGAGAGTTCAGGATAACGTCCGTGACCAACTCGTGGCTCAACGAATAGCTAAGCTTCTCCAGTTGCTCAGCATCGCTTGTCAAACGAAGCGTGTGAGTACTGACAGAGCTGCTCTCAGCCTTTTTAGGACTGTCAGGGACCGGTGAGTTTAGGACATATTCTTTCTTCTCTCGTCGTAGTACAATAGTGAGGGTACGGAACCAATCCGTGAAATTGGATCCGTCCGCTTTCAGTTTCTCCTTCTCAAGTAAGGATCAGAGTGAGAAAGGCGTTTCTTTAGACATGTTTCTACAACGTTAAATGTAAAGATTTTTAGCTTTGTTCATGTAATGTTTTATTATAATAATAATAAAACTCCCACTACAAATTTATTCTATACCCGTTTTGAAGTAGAATCCAATATCCCTATTTTCACTAAAAACCAAGGCAGTGTATGCATATCATGGTCATAGTTATCTTAGGTAAGCAATTCTTTGCTAATCATATCTCTATATGATTCTTGGTTTCGTTAAACATCGTATGTTTAACCGAAACTTTACCCCGAGCCTAAAACTCTTTTAGAAATCATCGGTAAGTAACCTCACTCTATTTTATTTTGTTATGTCTCACATAACCCTCGACCACCAAAGGTAAAAGGCGATGCCTACTGAGTAGGGTTAACATCAACCAATGAACAATGGTGTGAGGAGGATAGAGTAGGAAGGGCATACTACTTAATTCGATGGGTTTGTGATTTATGCTTAAGTTTGTAAGCAATCTTTAAAAGAGATTTGCCAAAAAGACGACCAAAAGGTTCGTGTCTGCCTTTCTTTGACAGAACCTTCTTTCACATGCTTAGCCTTATAAGCAGTCAGTTTGTAAAGCTGACTTTAGCTACCGTCTATCTTGTAGAGGTAGTTTTTATTTGCGGTTTCTTTATAAAGCGATAAATCTAATCTACTCGTTTTATATGAAAGTAGTAAATCTAATTTACTTATATACGTGACCTAGTTACGTATATTATTATCAGTTCGTAATGTTGACATTGGTCAACATTACGGACATGTTTAAGTTGTTTTGTTAGGAAAAATACCGAATGTGATCCCATTCCTATCTTCCTCAAAGACCTCTTCCATATGCTTCAGTAAGCAGTCGTGGGAAGGAAGTTAGAAAGAAACAATACCGAATGTGGTCATACATTCCTATTTTTCTAAATACATCTTTTGTCAGAAAAATTACCGAATGTGATCCCATTCCTATCTTCCTCAAAGACCTCTTCTATATGCTTCAGTAAGCAGTCGTGGGAAGGAAGTCAGAGAGAAAGCATACCGAATGTAATCTCATTCATATCTTTCTTTTAAAAACCTTTTTCATTTGCTTAGCTTGGTAAGCAGTCAGTTCTTTTAACTGACTTTAGACTGTTTTACAGACACGTGAAAGTTGTCTGCCAGAAAGACCAACTGAGGGTGTCCACCTCCAGCCTTTCTTTGACATCACATTCTTTCACGGTTTCTTGAAAGCGATAAATCTAATTTATGCATTTGCTTAACTAGTAAGCTGTCAGTTCTATTGCTGACCATAGCAACTATCCTATCATATAGGAATAGTTATGAGGCTATGACAAGGCGTTACATCTAATTTAGGCATTTCATATCAAAGCAGTAAATCCTATTTACTTATATATGTGATCAAGTTACGTAAATTTTTACCAGTTCTAATTCTTTATTTTGCAGCTATGCTTTTGTTCTTTATTTATACCGTAATAAGCATATAAACAGTTTATATGTTTAAAACACAGTTTATTCTTTTCAGTACGTAAAGCAATTTGGTAACGTGACAAAGTTCCTTTTGGGCCAGCCATTAGGACATGTAAAAGGGGCTCCCAGGAAAGATAGAGAGTCACAAGGACTACTTAAGTACTTTCTTTCCTAGACAGAACCATCTCTTTTACGGTGTGGAATGACAGTTCTTACTCAAGTACTTTATTGCTTCATCACATTCTTAGATATACTTTACATAACCGAAGGTTTTTGAAAAAGCGAAAAAGTAACATTTTGCCATGCCTTGAAAACGTAAAGCAATTTAGTAACGTGACAAAGTTTTCTTTGGGCCAGTTGTCAGGACACGTAAAAGAAGGGGTTACGTCGGAAAGCCAAACGAAAGTTCCTTTTCCAGTCTTTCCCTTGACATAACCTTATCTTTTACGTGTGGAGATCAATAGTTCTTACTTGGATACTATATTGCTTCATCACATTCTTCGATGAACTTTAACGTAATCAAAAGTTTTCGAAAAGAAAGCGTAAAATCCTATTTTACCTTTCTCGGTCGGAAAACCGATCCAAGAAATGTAAAAACTTACATTTCAAAGGAACATGTAAAGAAAGCTTTTAAATCTTATTTAAAACTTTCTCGGTCAGAAAACCGAACCAAGAAAATCCAGTTATATTCGGTTTGGACCTAAGCTGCAAATCTAAGAATTAAACCGATACGCTATGTAAGTTATAACTTTTAGAAAATCAATTCAACGGGAAAGCCTTGTGCTCTGATACCACTGTTGGGTTTTGACTGTTCAAAACCCATTGATTAACTTTTAGGCTCAAACTGCGGAAAGACCATAGAATAAAAAATTTCTACGTCTATCTCAAGTCAAGGATTAAAAGATGGTATCATTCTTTTAATCCTTTAAGGATCTATTCCCGTAATTGATTTCTAAAACTTAAACCTATTTACCAAGTAAATAAATTTATATAACATTTATACCTTGTTTCCAAATTACAATTGGAATGCAGACCGAGCGAGAAGACCGGATCAGAGCAATGTCTTCTTTCGGAGCAATGACTTCTCTCGGAGCACCAAACATATGGTGCCTCTATAGGTTATCCACCAGGACTAACCAAAGAGCGGTTTATTTCTTTTGCCAAAAATACTGTAAACCGCGGTCTTACGCAAAAAACACTATTCACGGGAAAAAAAGAAATAGCAGAATTCCCGACCGGCAGTTATTCTGATTTTACTAATAAATAAAATACTATTCACCGAAATCCCGCAAATACTATTCAACAACTCGAAAGATAATACGTATCAGATACGTATAACTTTCGTTTAAACCGCAACACTATTTGGGAGAGAAAACGAGAAAGAGAACGATAACCGAACCAATTTGAATCGAACTCAGACTTTTCGAACTTGTTTCAACTTATGAATTCTCTTACCCCTACCCCTCTATTTATAGGGTTAGGGAGGTACTTGTAAGCTGCTTGCAGCAGAGGTGCTTGCAGCAGAGGTGCTTACAAGGAGGTGCTTGTAAGCTGCTTGCAGCAGAGGTGCTTATGTGGATAGGATTGATGACATGTCATGTGGATAGGATCGGTGATGTGTCATGCGGATAAGGACGAATCAGAAAAGACCAGAATGCCCTCGCCCCGAACACAATTAATATTCGTATAATTATTCTGAATAATTACATTTTTTGCGGTTGTTGATTTCGGTAATTTATACAACGTGTCCCATACGTTTATAAATTAACCGGTTAACTTTTATACAACGTGTCATACACGTTTATAAATTAACCAATGTTTTTGCTTGTCATTTTTACATGACATTTATAATATAATTATATCAAGTATAATTAATTATAAACCATCTTATTATTGATCATAATCAATTTATAATCAATCAATAAGATTCTCCGATTAACTCCTATAGGTGTGACCCGATAGGATCTGTGTTATGTTGGTAAATAGAATTAAAACCGTTTTAACTTATATAATCATGAGAGGCATCTGGCAAAACGCATCATGACCATCCAATTACACAGATGATGCTGTACAGTACAATATCACGATCCAGTAAATTATTTTACTCGTGTTTAATTCTTTTGTCTCATAGCTGTCAGATTAATTTCAATGTAGGTTTGTGTCATCCTTGTAAATTAATCTTTTCTTGATCTTGAGCAGATTATCAAATATGATTACTCTTGTATTCATATTGCTAGCAGATATTCTTACTCTATCAAGGGGCCCAGTGACACTATAACTCGTATAATAAATACGAGGGACAATAGTACTTTTGGTAGACCATCACTACCTCAGCTAAGCTATGTATACCGAAGAGCTACCGTTATAGCTACTTTTTACAGATAGCGTTAGATAACAATCACACATACACATCTCTTAGTTAGGAAAGATGAATACCTCATACTGTAGAACTTAACACTGAATGAAAGCATTAATGACACGAACACAATTCCGTATAATGTTTCATTCGGGGTCTGTCAAATACCATGTTCCTGGAACATGTATCTATGTGATTAAAATGACAACTCATTGTCTATGGTCTGTAAAACTTGACCATCTTTTAATCCACATACTAACCTTGTAGCGATAATTAGTGTTCCTGCTAATTACCTCGGTCAGTGACCTTTTAGAGTATTATCATCTATATTATGAAGTTTCACAATTCCAGTCATTAACTCGAAATAATCATAAATTCAATAATACTCAAGAAAACAAAATGACATTTTATTAATCATTCAATTCATGAATAAAGCTTTATATAATTAAATTATCGTATTATTGACTTCTAGATTATTACAAACTAACACCTCGTATACCCCGAAGTCATGGAGAGTGTACGAGTGGGACTCGAGATCAGTAGTATCGGTCTCCTCAGGCGGTGGCTGTGGCGGCATCTCTGCCGGACCCTGCAATCATACATATTAATTTAGTAAATTTGATCTGAATGAAGAAATTTACTAAAACTTGACAAATATTGAAGTATGGCATACCCGAGTCTGCACCGGATGTCCATGCTTGTCGTACCATGCCGACCACCCAGCATTGGACAATACCCAACGATGGTAGTCCCACTCTTGATTCGAATCGATCCCATGCCCGCACTCCTTGATCGATGACAGAAGCTGAAAAAAAAATATTTTGTCAGATCAAACATTAATGAACTATTCAGTTAGGGAAAAACTATGTAGTTTTAGGTGCATTACCTGGCGAGTCCATGTGATGCCGTTCGGATGGTAACCATCATCGGTTTTGATCTTGTCGCAGAGATGGGCACCGTAATCGCCCTGCAGATAGAAGTCCAGATACTGGGTCTGGACGATCGCATCTGGCTCATGATAGAAGTCCAGATACTGGGGATCCTGGGTTGTACTGTAGTAGTCTGAAAAATGGGTGCTCAAGTCCCGATCCGCTCGCCCTCGGTGGTTCATCCTTTAAGAAAGACGTTAGTTGCAATACAAAGCTATCAAGTAATATGAGGTATTTGACAATAGGATACGACTTACTTGTGCAGGTCTATGAACGTGGACCTCGGCAATGATGGATCTGTGGAAATAAACAGCCCTAGTCCAAACTGGCAGAGTACCCGATCTGGGTAGTGGTGCTCCACTACCCAGAAGTGTTTGAGTGGACCTCTGTACAACCACATATCCCGCTCCTGCTGCTGAAGACACATCCCAGGCAAGAGGTCCTCCACGTACAACTGATCGTATGACCTCCACTCGACAAGATCGGCAGGCAAACTCTGAAGCTCTGACCGGACTAGCCTGATTCCAACGGTAGCACTGTGGGTTCGATCTGAGTAGTGGTGGTAACCGTACCACTTCTTTCCGTATGTCAGGCATCTCCAAGTATCTGGTGCTCCCCAATATGGCATCTCATTCTGGATAGGCCGGCCCACCGGTAGCCGTGACCACGACCAGTGCTGAAGCAGGAGTACCGGCCCGTACATCTGCTTCGCATTCTTCTGCATTTTCAAGAACATTAGACATCAGTGTATTTTGATGGATTGATTGATTAAATAATTTAGTAAGAAAAGAGTTAGAGACTTACCTCACTACTACGGCACAGGTGGGAGTACAGATAGGCTAGGACAGCCCCACTTCAGTTGTACGGCGACGGCCGCTCAAGGTCTGCAAGCAACGGGAGATACATCATCGGCATCTAGTCACCGTTGAAATCAGGAAACATGACAGAACCAAAAAGGTCCATCACGTAGCCCCGTGTATATCTGCAATACAAAACATATAAAAATTATAATAGAAACAATTTATAGTAAATGTAATAAAATCTTCATATTGGAAATTGATTAATATAAACAAATTATATATTTTACCTCTGAATCTCCAGCTCGTTGGAATCTGCCGAGAGACCCGCACCGAAGTGCTCCCGTAATCTCGTCATCCTCATATGGAATTTGGATCTCTCATTTTCTCCAATGAGATAGAGAGGATCAGCTCCCAACAACTCGTCAATATCCCCAATGAATCTGGTGCTGTCAAATACGCCGCCAACGGGTGTGCCGCGGATAGGCAAATCCCAAAGGGCACTCACATCCTGGAGAGTCACTGTAATCTCTCCGAATGGCATGTGAAACGTGTGCGTCTCGGGACGCCATCGCTCCACCAGTCCTGCGATGAGAGATGCATTGATGATGTTTCTCTCCGCTCGCACGATGTCCACAACCTGGTAGAGACCCAGGTTGATGAGGTACTGGTCCATCATCTCGTAGTACCGCATGTGAACGCACCGCAACTTGACATCTAAAAGAAACGTGTCATGCGTTCAAAAAAGTAGTCCACAATGTGTTATCATAACAAAATTCAAACTCAACAAAATTTTAAGAAAACCTAACAAAAGATATGTACCTCACGAGAAGCCAGTGAGACTCGGTGATCATCGTGGGAAATCCACAGGAGAGGACTGATATGGTCGGTGCTGCTGGTATTGATCGACTCATCAACTACTGGACGACGGGTAGACCGTGCTCTACGCACCCTGATATCAAAAATAACCTAAAATAGGCCAATTGCCGTTAAAACATGCTACAATAACATAATTTCGGTTACAATAACCTAAAATATGCTACAATAGGCTTCAATAACCTAATTTCGGTAAAATATGTTAAAAACGACCAAAATAGGCTTAATTCTGCTTAAACATGCTACAATAGGTCAATTGCGGTTACAATAATCTAAAACATGCTACAATAACCTAATTTCGGTAAAAATGTTAATAAGGGACAAAAAAGTCTTAACTCTGCTTAAACATGCTAAAATGGGTCAAATTGCACCTAAAATAACCTAATTGCGATTAAAATTACCTTAAATATGCTACAATAGCCTAATTTCGGTAAAACATGCTCAAATGGTCTAATTTTGTAATTATCCTAAATTCGGCTAAATTACACTTAATTAACCTAATTATGTTAAAAAAATCCAAAATACCCGAAAATAGAATCAACTGTGCTAATTACACTAAATTACAACAAATTTCTCTATATCCTAAACCCTAAACCCTAAATTAAATAAAAATTTAAATTTAAATTAGATAAAAAAAATTACCTTAAAGAA